>JAXRKP010000216.1:265000-407500 GCA_037039925.1 Doris montereyensis | reverse complement strand
CCCTTTAAACAGCCAAGAGATCTTTGACGTGCACAGAGTGTTGTGATCTGCACACGGGACCTCCATTTTATCGTCCGTCTCCGATGGGACTAGCTGTCGATTCACCTACCTGGACCAGGGGGTGGCGGTAACTTTTTGCTCGAAAAAAATTGAAAACATTTGTCAACCGTAGGCAGGGCTCGAACCCACTACCTTTTGGTTGAGATGCCAACACCTTGCCTCTGAACTACCGAGTACCTTTTAAACGTACAACAGAGCCCGTGCCTTCAATTACCATATTCTGTCTGTCTCCAATGAACAGTTTCTAAATAGAGGCAAAGTGATGTTTGGTGCTCTTCTTTTAGAATTGGGTGAAAGATGAGTATCGTACTTATTGTGGTTGGATTAATAATCAATAGAAATCAATGAAAAAGAGACAGAATAGATCATTAACATTCCTTCACAGCCACTACGACCCACAGAGTTGGGAGTTTTTTCTGGTTTCTATAGTTTGAAGAGGAACAGGTAATGATACGCTACCTCTGAGCAGGACGCTGTCTTTTGTAGGTTTAACTCTCCAGCTAACGTTGGTACTCATTTGCACCTTGAATCGAGTGGGGAAATGCGAGTTAAGTGTATTTCAACAACAAAAAACACAACGCAGGGCCTAGTATTGCTACCGGTTGAGGAAGGTCATGTTCTAGCAAAATGTCACGTAATTGTCCAGATTCTAGGCTCTGGCCATCGTGGTCAATGTTCAAATCATCGACGATGATGGTACTGTACATGTATAGCGGTTGTTGAGCGTCATAGACGACACAAAATCGTGGAATCAGTGCAGAAAGTCACTTTGACAGATTTTGTTCTTTGCGCTGGGTTGGGGGGCGGTCAATGATATGTAGGTATGAAAAAACGTTGGAGCAATATTCAACTTCTTCATCATGGAAAGGTGGTACTCGATTCCTCGAGGATAATTATTGAACGGTATAGATCGGACGGGGAGCTATGGAGATGGAATATCCCTTGTCAATGTCATCTCCCACAGATTTCCTTCGAACTTTATCATTATATAATTGTTATTTTTTTCTGTCTACATCGTTCACATTTATGTATATATACCCTCCAGCGACGGAATACAGTCCTTTCTCATTGGGGTTTTTTTTCTGAATAAGGAAATTACATGTATTTGGGTAAGCAAGTGATTATCCAGCTTTTCCCCAGGTAAGTGTTAAAGGTGTGTTTGCGGGGGGGGGTAATGTCTGTCACGTAAAGCCCTCCTACAAGTTCTTATTTTTACAGTTTTCCTAACAGTTGCTCCAACAGGTAGGTGTCCTTTGAGACCCCATTGTTGAGACACTCCCCCTCCCCCTATCAACACCTATATTAATTGTTTTGCAACGACCTCTTACTCGCATGTCAATCCCTCATGGCATTAACTCTCCCCATAAAACAAACTACGGTGACATGAGGAATTTCATCGATGCCAATAAACCGGTTTAAAAAAAAAAAAGGTCCGTGGCAACGCTATCGTCACCTGTCTCAATGCATTAGTATTATGCATAATGCGACGATACACGATCGGGTCGTATTATTTTGCATTACCCAGCAAGGCTTTTGTGAGAGCATAAATCATTGTCTTAGAAAGAGCAAGTCTCAATATGTATATGCTTTATAACAGAGCAGAGAAAATGTGTCTAGGAAAATGCTAACCAGGATCCCTGCCTTACATTCAGCGACCTCGTGATCAATATTATAAGACGTTAATGATCAGGTATAGGCTTTCGGGTGCCGACGAGAACCAGGGTGGTCTTTTCGGCGAATTGTTCTTGGTAGATCATGTAAATTATATACTGGCCATGTACATACAGCCTGTTTATAATTACATATGTCATGTGATAAGCTGTTCACATAGGCAAAATGGATGTGAGGAAAATAATCAGAGAGGAGGGAGAGAGAGGGAGAGGAGAGAGAGGAAGAGAGAGAGAGAAAGAGAGAGAGAGAGAGAGAGAGAGAGAGAGAGAGAGAGAGAGAGAGAGAGAGAGAGAGAGGGGGAGCGAGAGAGACGGATGCAGTGAGAGAGAGAGAGAGAGAGAGAGACAGACAGACAGACAGATAGACAAACAGACAGACAGACAGATGAAAGAGAGGGGACAGACAGATAGACAGAGAGAGAGAGAGAGAGAGAGAGAGAGAGAGAGAGAGAGAGAGAGAGAGAGAGAGAGAGAGAGAGAGAGAGAGAGAGAGAGAGAGAGAGAGAGAGACGGGCCGGGAAGGATAGAGGGAGAGGGGAGATACAGAAGGAGAGAAGAGAAATAGGCAGACACAAACAGTAGATTTCCCCACCCCACCCCAGCCGGTCTTTGCCCTCACCTTTCTAGATGTGCCGACTAAAGCTGCGTACAGGACATGTCTAAACAGTTGGAAATAAGTACATAATTTGTTTCTCTGTTTGATATTTCCTTCATTTACAATGTTATTTATTCGATTATGATAATATTATATCAAATCTTATTTGACCTTGCCTCATAATCGATAAATTTCAGAGGGGGTGTGATTTTAAGCAGTATACGGCATTTACATAAAACATGGCTCATCCTGTAAGAATAGACGCAAGAGTGACTGAATGGTGAATTTTCTTCTTTTGATGGACATTTTTACGTAGGTAAGAGTGTCTATGACTTGCTGGCATCCCATAGTTGCTTGATTTATTGTGTTTTCAAGAACATGTGCACAAATTGTCTCCGGCAACAAAAAATTATAAAAACAAAAAACAAACAACCAAAAATAAAAACAGTCAAAATAAATTAGAAACTAACGAATAAAATCAACTATATTAATTGATAAGTTCAATAACAAATCCATCCAATTGCATTCGACAGTATGAGCCAAATGGTATCAAGGCAGATCTTAAGGCTATCATTATTTCTCTTATGTCGGACCCCTTTACTGGAATGAATTACCCAGAGATATCCGAGATGAATTATCCCCTACAACATTCGAAAAGAAGTTGGAACACTATTTTTTTCTGCTCCACATATTAAAGACCTGCCGGTGCAGATATATTTGTCTTTGGATTGGTCCTAATGTCATTCATTCATAATGTTTTGAAATAGATTTATTTTTTTATTTATTTTTTTTGATTACTATATACTAAAATTATACATATTATGTCATATTTTATAGTGTGTGTTTTTTCATCCTAAATATGTTATAGATAGATCTTGATTGCTTCTATGGGGCCCTTGTGCTGACTATGCTATTTTTGGTACAACTTCTTTTGCTTTTTTAAAGCGCATAGAGAGTTCAGTCAGGTATATGCGCGATATAAATGCCATTCATTATTAATAATAAACTAGTAAGCTTTCCAAGCACCCGTAGCTTGACGCATTGTGAGCAGACGACACCCAATCTTCGGGCGCACTGAAAATCATGGGGAATCACATAGACCTATCGATAAACGCCGTGAATAGAGAGAATTTACATTGTATCACATGAAAGGCTTCACTACAGTGTATAATGAACGGATTGGCTGTGTGTGTTACTTGCACAATGAGTAATCAGGTTTCGGAATATCGACGTCATTTTCGCTCTTTTGAGTATAGCTTTTACAAAATCAATATTTAACGCAAGTGACCGGATAGCCGTCAGTCCACCGTATCGACGAGTACAGTGTACTCTAACATAAACAGCGTCTACAGTATGACTTTCCTGAGCAAATACGTAGAACTAGAGCTCTTGTGGGTATTTCCGTCTTTTTTTCATGACCTGTCAAGTTTTACTGAGTGCCAACTTCCTTCTTTTCTTTATTATCAAATATACGTAGTAGTCAATGACAGTGATCTTAAATCTAAATACATTTATGACAAAGAGCATGATTTTCCAGATCTATAAGCTGTTTCTCATGATCATACAGTGACCAATAAATTTGCTCTCCGTCTTTTGCATTTCGTACAATGCAATAATTATGGTTTCATTTATACTCTTGAACGAAACTCCAATCGTTTCCGATCTACCAGTATTTATCTATCGATCAATCTTTATTCGTTTATGTCTTAAATCTAATGCATTTATTTAACAATTGAGTCATTTATATTCGTTTATTTATATGTATGTCATAAACAGATAATCGTTACAAAGTTAAGAACAGGCTAACGAAAATGATGTGCAGCAAACACAACACAATCTATATATATTATGAGTTGGTCGATCTTTGTTCGCCAAAGGCCCTGTTGATAGGCCACTAAGGAAAGCTATATTTTGTATGAAGGCTTTAAATCATCGCCAGATCGTTTTTGTTTGAGAAAATGTTCTGCCAAAAATTGATGTTGATTTAATGTTAACGTCATAGTTTCCCCGTCTTTATGAGTATCATTTTCATTCAGCTAGCCCGCGATTTTGAACAGGTTATACCAGGTAATTAACATTTTGAAATAATACCTTCACGTGTACCTTCATAACCTCAGAATTGAAAGTAATCTAATGATTAGACGCCAAGCTCCCTCAATAGAACAACGGCTACTGAACTGCAACCTGTTTCCTAGTAGTAAATCTGACCTTTTCCTTCTTATCGCCAATCCTAATCACTTCACGCAAAGCAGGATAAGTAACGTAAGTCACCTTGTACTTGTACCGTACTTGCACGGCGTGTAAGAGAGAAAAAAATAGGCCAGACAGTCTCAAACACAATACTTCTTTTCCTGTGCTAAGTGAACCTTAGTATAATACAATGTAATATGTAGCAGAAAGTTAATCATTAAAGCGACTCTAACATTGAAAAGGCAATACATCGTAATAGTATTAATGAATGCATTTGACACCTCGTTCAGTCACACGGCGGCGCTGGAAACTTTACAACGATCAAAACAATCCCAAAAATAAAGGGCGAGAGCCAAACAGAATCAAAAGTGGTGAATGGTGGCATGAAATAATATCGAATCCCAATAGGAACGAAGACGAGACGAATACATAGGAATAAATCTAGACAAAAACAAAATATTAGGGCATCCATAGAGTCGAACCCGCGACTTGTACGTCGACATCCATCGCCCCGCAATGAAAAGAGAGCGCACTTCCAACCAAGCTAACTCCTTTCTTTTCGGTCTAAAGATTTAGCATACAGTGTAATTTGATGAAAAAGAATACGGTGAAAGTAAAATTACAGAGGTGTGTGAAAAGTTTCCATGGAAAGGTTGAGTTAATGGAGACAATCAGAGGAAACGTGAAAACTAGATCTAGTTCTACGTTACAACTATAGGAGTAACTTAATCTTTCTCAGCACAACGTTCTGTATAGATAAATTACGCATTGAATTTGACAACCCATTTAATAAAGCAGCCAAGAACACAGGATAGATATTTTATTCTAGGCTTTTAAATAATTCATCTGCAAAAGCAATTATCGCACTAGAAAGTTAACTTTCTCGCCTCCTAGTTTAAAACTTGTGTGATTATCTTTTTCCATAAGTATCTTCTCTTATGAAAGAGAATAAGTGATGACGTAGTATGATTGAGTGTCCCCCTAGTGGCAGAGACTAGGTGGACATCTGAATGTCTACGTAGTCTGTTCCTTCTCTTATTGGCAATCTCGATGTTATATTTAAAAATAAAATTGCCCTATCAGGAATGTTGAGGACAGAGATAGTGTAACATTTTACGTCTGCGACGGCTACCCCTCGCACCGACTGACATGCTTTCATGTTAGATAGAGTATAAGTACGCTTTGATATTGAATCATTCACCCACTCCTTATCTGGTGATTGAAATATTTTTTCAAGCCTGTAACGTTGTTACTATTTCATACTATATACTTTCTAAGCAGTATCTATATCATTACTTTAACACTGAACTCAAGATGTGTGATGAAACAGTCGGAGCTCTTTCTACGCCAATTGCCATAGATTTACTGCACATGGGGCGCCTTGTGGTTTGTGTGCTGTCTTTCTTCTTCTTCTTCTTCTTCTTCTTCTTCTTCTTCTTCTTCTTCTTCTTCTTCTTCTTCTTCTTCTTCTTCTTCTTCTTCTTCTTCTTCTTCTTCTCTTCTTCTTCTTCTTCTTCTTCTTCTCTTCTTCTTCTTCTTCTTCTTCTTCTTCTTCTCTTCTTCTTCTTCTTCTTCTTCTTCTTCTTCTTCTTCTTCTTCTTCTTCTTCTTCTTCTTCTTCTTCTTCTTCTTCTTCTTCTTCTTTTTCTTCTTCTTCTTTTTCTTCTTCTTCTTCTTCTTCTTCTTCGTCTTCTTCTTTTTGGACAGGAAGAGGTTGTTCATTGTGGGGTTGGTTTGTTTGGGTTTCTTTTAAGACTTTTATCATTGGGGTAGTGGTAACGGTGTTTGTCATTGTTTTGGGGTGTATTTCTTGTTTTGTTTTTGAGAAAGAAGTGGGAGGGTTTGGGGTGAAAGGAAGTTCCTTAGTTGTTGTTGTAAGTTATTGTTGATTTTTTTGCTTTTAATTTTTTATTTATTAATTAATTATTGGTTGGTTGATTAACAAATTCTATCTATCTGTCTATCTATCTCTCTATATATCTATCGATCCAGCCATCCATCCATCTATCTATCTATCTATCTATATATTTATCTATCTATCTATCTATCTATCTATCTATCTATCTATCTATTTATCTATCTATCTATCTATCTATCTATCTATCTATCTATCTATCTATATATATATATATATATATATATATATATATATATATATATATATATATATATATATATATATATATATATACATATCTATCTATATGTCTATCTATCTATCTATATATATATACCTATCTATGATGCATAATATTTTCATTAGTTTATTCATTTACGTATTTCGTGGTACGGGACAACGGAGCACGCTAAATAACATGATCAATAACTGATTGACAGCAGTAACATGCAAATCATTTAGCACCGGATCAAACAGGGAGAAAAACGAAGGAAGAAAGAAAGAAAAAGAAGAAGAAAAAAAAGGAAATCAGAGTGGGGAACGACTCAGAAAGAGAAGCACTGGCTGAACCAATCAATAGATTCCGATCGGCTCAAGAACACCGTTTGGTTATCGGCGTCTTTTCACAAGCACCTCGTGGGCATTCGGCTTTTTGTGTGCCTTGAAACAAAGAGAGCAAGAATGACATTATACATCCACAACTATGGTGATCTCAGGCATTTTGGTACATGGGGGATCTTTTTTTACTATTTATTTACCCAGACTGCCCTGTAAATAGCCAATGGAGCCATAGCGTGCACATAGTATTGTGATCTGAACATGGGACCTCCTTTTTATCGTCCGTCTCCGACAGGACTAGGTATCGATCCATCTACCTGGACCGGGGGGGCGGTGGTAGTTTTTACTCGAAAAAACTCGAGAAAATGTTTCGACCATCGGGGCTTAGACCCACGACTTTTTGGTTGACAGGCCGACACCTTGCCTCTGGACTACCGAATCGCCTGCAAGAATAACAACTTTGAGTGCATTGGTACAGCCCCTAAAATGACACAGAAACACTGAGTTTATTTGTTTAATTGAAGTCTGCCCCATCCACCATTGTGGTGATCTCAGGATGAGTTAAGAGGAAACAGCGAGACAAAAGACGTACCATAGCGCCCGCCAACCGCCCGCGATATACATTGAGTAAACTGCATGGACTGTGATATAAGCCAACAAGTACGGAAATAAACACGGTTACTTTTGAGACCGACCGATTGAGTGACTGAGAAATAGAAAGACAGGTAGACATGGGAAGAGACAGATATACGAGTAGCCATAAAGGATACAAATGCGAAACTTCACGTGTTTGTGTTCATTGTGTGTCTTCTCTGATGGAGCTGCCACGTATTATAGGTTATTACACACAATTACACAGACAGATGTAGCCTTAGATACTTACATTCGGATGGACAGACAGACAGGCAATATATTATAGTCTCACGTGAAATCACACACACAGACTGACAGAAACATTCAGCGATATAATAAGACAAAGAAGACAAATAATATATAGAGAGATAACAATGATAAAAACCAAAAAGACAGCCAGCAAGAACGTCAAATGTCAGTTCATGTAGACCTATTGTTCATTAAATTCTGAGTCGTACAACTTTCTTCAACTTGCTAGGAGATCTCTTATTCTCCCTAATCTTGCATCTTTATATAAATAGAATTTCTGGTACCGGTAGTTATTTGATACATTTCGTCACCATTTTCTTGGCATCGTTTTCAAGCGTCATAAAATGGTCTATTCCCATTCTTATTTTGTTTATTGTATACATTCATCTTGTCTTCAGTCAACATTTCATTCCTAGGGCACATTGTGCGTCACAGAGGTACTGTTACATAATCCATCACTACAGAAACAGAGGAGAGAGTTCAAAGCTGACCAACACTGTTAGCCAACCTTTACAACATGGTGTTTTGTCATTACTCCAATTCTCATTGGTATTGCGCTATTGTTCTCTGGTGTACCATGTATTTTGAATGACCCTTACATTTCTTTACTAATCCTCTATCCCTTCAACAAAGAAAATTACCTCCGTTTTCATTACCTTGCCATGTGCCATAAAAAGGTTCTCTGCTGAGTCAGAGAAGTCACAATAAGTCCTCCTTTCCATGTGCTTTTCGGCTGCAACTCTCGTAATGGTGCCAACATTGCATCCGTTGACATAACGTCGATATATTGTCCTAACTACGCTTGCACTCGTTTTCAGAAGATTTTTTTTAAAAAGGCTCTATAGTGGTCAACCGGAAAGAGAATCTGAAGTAAGGACTACATGCGAGTGAAATTCCTGACAAACGTAGACCGGTTTTGGTTACAAATCATTAGTGACAAGGACAATTGACGACGGGGAATCTGATAATTAGTATATTGTATAACTCAAAATCGCCAGATGTGTAGTAAAGACAAAATGTTTCTGAGCCGCCGATACAATCAATGATGTCTATTTTCTCTATTGACCCTCTTATTATGACTACTTTCCTACTTTCGTATCCCTCAAGTCATGGGCATGCCTATAATAATAATAATTTTTAAAAATACGGTAGGCCAACCTATCATTTAAGTCGAATGAGAATATTTCTGTAGGTTCCCTTTTTCCTTAAAAATACAAAAAAGGTGTTGTTTCACGTGCACTGTACTTCCTTCGACCTCCTACTCGTTATAATAATTAATTACATGTACCCACCTCAACCAGTAGTGGGGATCGCGGGATCTGCACTGGTCACTCCCCCCCCCCCCCCCCAAACCCCCTTTTTAAATAGGAATCACTCGTCTCTGAGAGGAAATGGTTCCAAAGATGCTGCCTACTACAGAAGGCCAAATTTCAAAGTTTAAACTTTCCAAATATGACAAGAAAATCAGGAGAGTACATGTACTTCATTGTATGAAAGTTGTGGGTTGAGAGAGAGAGGGAGAGAGAGAGAGAGAGAGAGAGAGAGAGAGAGAGAGAGAGAGAGAGAGAGAGAGAGAGAGAGAGAGAGAGAGAGAGAGAGAGAGAGAGAGAGAGAGAGAGAGAGAGAGACAGAGAGAGAGAGAGAGAGACAGACAGACATACAGACAGAGACAGACAGACAGACAGAGACAGACAGACTGAGACAGGCAGAGAGAGAGAGAGAGAGAGAGAGAGAGAGAGAGAGAGAGAGAGAGAGAGAGAGAGAGAGAGAGAGAGAGAGAGAGAGAGAGAGAGAGAGAGAGAGAGAGAGAGAGAGAGAGAGAGAGAGAATAGAGAGAGAGAGAGGGAGAGAGAGAGAGAGAGAGAGAGAGAGAGAGAGAGAGAGAGAGAGAGAGAGAGAGAGAGAGAGAGAGAAAGAGAGAGAGAGAGAGACAGACAGACAGACAGACAGACAGACAAACAAACAAACAGAAATACAGACAGACACACACACATAGACAGACAGACAAACAGAGATAGAGATGGTTTCTTGTTTCATTGAAATTTACCCAATCCGCCAGTGCGGGATCGCAGGGTGAATTACGAGGAAGAATCAAATGAAAAGATAAGTAAAAGAAGCAAAGCAGAGAGGAGACAGAGAGAGAGAGAGAGAGAGAGAGAGAGAGAGAGAGAGAGAGAGAGAGAGAGAGAGAGAGAGAGAGAGAGAGAGAGAGAGAGAGAGAGAGAGAGAGAGACAGACAGACAGACAGACAGACAGACAGACAGAGACAGAGAGAGAGAGAAAGAGAGAGAGAGAAAGAGAGAGAGAGAGAGAGAGAGAGAGAGAGAGAGAGAGAGAGAGAGAGAGAGAGAGAGAGAGAGAGAGAGAGAGAGAGAGAGAGAGAGAGAGAGAGGGAGATAAAGAGAGAGAGGAGAGAGAGAGAGAGAGAGAGAGAGAGAGAGAGAGAGAGAGAGAGATGGGGGGGGGGGGCGCAATTGAATAGTAGTTCGCAATCATCGCATTAGTAAAAATTCGATAAAAAATATTTGTTGCAGTCACTGGGTACATTTACTTCGTTATTGATCTTGGCCTACTCTACAGGACCACAGGCCTTCTGTTTTCGTGTGAGGTGTGCAATAAAAAAGATATCATCCGTTATTAAGGCTTCAGGGGATTATCAGCTTTAAAGCGCTACTTGACATTTTCGTTCTTTATTTTCTTTTTAAAATAAATCAAACCAACAGCTAGAAGTGGCACAGCCATACTGCACATGAATAATAATATGCTTTTCCTCAATGTAAATGTTTCAGATGAGAATTGTCATGACAACATGACAATCACATCAATTGCGATATAATTTGTCGAATCACAGAAAACTATGGATCATTGAAATTTACCCCGTCCATCATAATATGCAGTGATGTCAGAGTTAATTAAAAGGAAGCAGCGAGACGAGAATGAAAGGAAAGCAGTATGACCTACCAGTATCGCCCACCAAACACCCGCTTAAATGGATCACCTACCATTCAATATAGTTCAATACAAAAAGATAAAGCATACTAAGCAAAACAAAAGGGAGTGGGAAGCAATTCACTGTTTATTTTTGTTAAGCTGAGAAAAAGTAGGCAGCATATCTGTAGTCAATTTGTATTGGAAAAACGTAAGTCAAGTAAGTAATAGATGAGTGAAATGAGGTAAATGGAAAAAGAAGGAAATCCCTCATCAGGTAAATGAATTGTTGAAAACAAGTGGACCTTTATCAAACAATTATTATCCTTATGGACATCACAAAGTACCATCAACTTTATGTATAAGCAAATTATACTCATGCTTCCCGATAATCCTAATTGTAGTCAAACGAAACTGTTAAAAATGTTGACAAAGTGAATAAAAACGTCCATGATGACTGTGATGACCATGATGACCTCAGCACAATAGAAAGCTTGCCACAGTGTTAACTACAAACACTGAGGCAAGGGGCATATCGAAAGTGAAGGAACTGACATTAGATAATATCAAAGCCCCACGTGTTAGCTTCGTTGGTAGTCAGCTTTCTTTTCTTGGCGAGGCAATGGGTGCCAACGCAGACGTCAAATGTTCAATCCCCAAGGTGGCCGCTACTAACTATTACGTAGTCTATCATCGACTGTTCACACCTGTCTTCATTTACTCTTGAATATTTGTGGATGTCTTTATGCGGAAAAAATGTGTTGGCTATTTTAGGCAAAAATCTATTAGTATCTCTCCATTTGGAGAACTTGTTGTGTTTCCTTATTTACCTATTACTCCTCCTGGCGTTTATATATTGTTGCCTACTCTAGCGTTTAAATCTCCTAAAACCATTAGTTCCTATTTGTGTTAAGATTCTCTGCAGCTATTTGTAGATCGTTTTCGAAGATATATTTTTCTTCTTTAGTGGCGTCTTTGTTTGGTCCATAAGCTAATAATAATTTAATTTCTCTTCCTTTTGGTTTAATATTTACCTCTAATAGCCGTAGGCTTATACATTTCCAACTTTCTAGTAGCTTTTCATGCCTTTTATGCACTAGGAGGCCTACTCCTGCTCTAGTTCTATCTTTAACATCTACTCGTAAAGAGATTAAAATATGATTTGGTCCTACATTTTCTATTCCTTGTCCTTTTTTCTTTGTTTTTGTAATGGCTAAAATGTCTACTTTGAATTTTTCCATTTCTTCAACTAATTCTAACTCTTTTCCATTACCCTAACATTTCATGTTCCAAAAATCACAGTCCGTGTTCGTTTCATGTTCGTCGTTGAAAGGCCAAGCCTGGTATATTGCATTTATTTCTCTGAATCAGTTTGGTTTTGGATAAGCAGGGGATTAGCCCACTGTACCCTAGGTAGATGGTGGGGTTGCGACCTTGAGGCCATACCAGGCCTTGTTATTTTCTGTCAGGGTTAACTCCCTTAGCATTTGATCATTCAAGATCAGCCTGCAAGGCAACAGGTTGTTTTCTTTCAGGGTTAGCTCCCTTAGCCTTTTGTCAGCCAGACCGGCCTGCAAGGTAGCAGGTTGTTTTCTTTCAGGGTTAACTCCTTAGCCTTTGGTCAGCAAAGACCTGCCTGCAAGGCAGCAGGAGATTCGTGGAGGGTGTGATCGTCTACTCCCGTACAGGTGCTTACCTGTCCACTGCCCGGATTAATTAATCAACAGCCAAATATATTTCAAATGCCTAAGAAAGTCTATGAAGCTAAAAATTTGTTTTTAGTTGTTTGGGGTGGGGGTTTTTTGTCTCTTTTGAAAATGTTCATAGTTTTTTGACCACTTCACAAACTATTTGAATAAAAATATTTAAATACAGAATAAATTTCCTAGAATTGTATTGAAATCTAAAGGTAACAAAATACTGAAATAATGAGTATATAAATCTTATATAACTTCTCGCTAATAAAATCAGTATTGGTTTAAAAACAGAAATATAGATGTCAATATTCTTATCTCCTTCCATTTTTTATTCTATTTAATTCAATTCTAAAAACTATAAACAAAGCACAGATAGCAATAGCATGATAGTCCTATTAGCTCTTTTGACCATGAATGTTCTCTGAAACATGTCAATCTACCCTGTATCCATACAATATAATATAAAATGAGAGAAAACTGACCTTTAACTATAAATAACACCAAGGAGCGATGGGAAGGTAGGGGTAGGGGAAGGGATGAGACTTATAAAACCACAATAAGAATAGTATGAAAGATCTATGTAAACTCAATATTTTGGTTGACATGATGAAAAGTTGTCTCTTAAGCATCTGTAAATTTTAGTAACACATAGACTCTACCTCATTATAAGCTTATAATAATTTTCAAACAGAACTGAAAATTTAGTTCAGGCATGAAAGATAGAGAATGCCAAAATATTACAGAATATTGTGTCCTTTGATCCTTTTAACAACAATAGCAAATGACAAGCAAGATTTGTTAGTGTTGCCAATTTCAGAGACACATTTCTACCAACAAAATGAGAACATCAACAAGCAACAACAACAAAAACCCAACAAAAGATTAGAACAATATAATTAATGTTGTGATATTCTGATTATTTTCCATTTCGAATTAAAAGCAAATTTTGTTAGTTTGCTGTAATTTTAGCTAAACTGTCTTATATAAATACCATAAGCAGTTTATGTTTATATCACAACAACAGCAACAACAATTAAAGTCAGCACAAATCCATTTACTTTTTATAGGGGTGAGAGATATTCTGATTTACTCTTTGCATTGACAACATAATCATGAACCTGTCTAATATGGCTACCAATATTTATCGAGGAGTTAGTTAAAAATTACAGAAAGAGTAATGTATGAATCAAATTTAGATTAATATGAGTTTTATAAAGTAAGCTAATCAGTAAAAAGATAATAAGTATTATTAATACATTGCTTTACATAAAAGTTCCCTCAAGCTGCTATCTTGTAATCAAACCTTATAAACAGCCAGACATTATTAAAAACTCTATAAACTAATACACATTATTATGTGGATGAAGATATTTATAAGGGTATTTATTATCAAATGCAACAAATAGTAATCATACTCGTCTACACTGGATTAAATCTTTCTGAACCAGTAATCTAATTTTTTTCATCTGGCCTCCCTATCGACCCAGTAGCAAAATGGGTAGCTAGGTCAATTCAGATTCGGCAAAAGTAAAGGTGGTGTGAAAAGCAATGGCAAACTACCTCACTATGCCCTATGCCTTGGAAAAATCTCAACTCTGAGTATGGGACTTACTTTAGTTTATTTAATCTAATTTCCAAATAAGTGCATATATGGATTATTCCAGTTGCTGGGATTTTCTTTATTTGTGTGCATATTAAGTAGGTGTGAGAGGACAATAATAAGCAGGCCCACATGTATGTAGCCTGAGGACTCATCAGATGACAATAAAAAAAATCAAACAAAGCTGCACAATGTTGTGAATGAGTTTTGGGATCAAAACTCACCTTGTACAAGAACAATTTATTCTAATTTGGTTTTACTCACAAATGGCTAGATCTAGTTGGGTTTTTTTTCAAGTCATCCCTTTTTCATTGCACATTTTCAAGGACAGTACTCTTTGCTCATATTAATACAATTCCTTCATTGTTATAGAAATCCCCTTCTGGATCTAAAGGCACCTGAGTGAAACAGATCTCATCTACTTTGTTACTTTGTGAAATAACTTCACAACCCTTTGCAACATAGAATCTAGATCTATATATTTTTTTAAAAGGTGCTGCATTCCTATACTCAAACGGCAGATTTTTTAAAATGTTAACATTTCATTAGATCTACATCTTAACATTGTAAGACCCTGAAAAATGTGAGTATCAACATCAAAATATATAGCTCAAATAGATCTGTGTTTTAGATAATTTATCAACCTTGAAAGGCATCTTCTAATCTATTTCCTTACAACATATTATGGCATATATTTACCTATACTTTTACTATTGTACTTCAAAGTTAAGATATATATATATATATATATATATATATATATATATATATATATATATATATATATATATATATATATATATATATATATATATATATATATATATATATATATATATATATATATACCTACTAAAACTACAACAATTATAATTGACATTTTTTAGATCTACACAATATTAAATATATAGCCAGATCTATACAATATTATTAATTTTATAAATTCTTATACATGTACAATAGAGTATATTATATTAAAAATCTAGATCCACCCAAACTGAAATTTAAATAAAACGCGATTCCCAAACATGCAAGAGGGAAAACTATCATTCAAGAAGAAACTGAGCGATATCTGTATCCTATTTCATGAAGAAATCAGAGTAGAAGAGTCAAGATCTAGATCTATATTATAGATATCGTGCTGGGATACAAACTTTGGTCGTATCCAAGCACACACAAAACGTTGAAATTGTAAATAGGCCTAGTCGCCGTCAGAAAAGGGACGGGAAGTATTAATTATCTTACTTGTATAGCCATAGCTGTATTGTCACAAACAACGGTATAAGAGATCGATGCAATGAAACTAGATCTAGATCTACCTATTAGACATCTATTATTTGCATGTAATTGTAAATACCCATGAGATGTGGTTCTAGAATCTAAATACAAATCTTGTAGGTTTAGATCTGTATACATGTGTATGTATCTAGTCTACATTTAAAATCTAGATCTAGATGCTAGATCTGGGTATAACCTGAAATAGACTAGATCTAGAAAGTTTATAAAATTTATATTTTGGTCGGACAATAATTTGGAATGCCCACAAATGGGCGTTGCAGAGGCAGGGCACATAAGTAGATGTGAACTGTAAGAAAGAGGAGGTCAACATATAACTCAAAATACTCAAATCGATTCAATGCTACCGGCTTGTCTCAACTTACTATTTTACATGTTTTGCGGATCCCTCAACAACTTGTCCTGACCATGGAAGATCGATCGTTTCTCTTACACTAACAGAAGAAAGGACAGAACTAAAACGTCAGCGACTCGAACGTTAAGTTTATTAGATCTAGATATAATTCACTTAAAGATTACCTTGTGTTAATTCCTTCGACACACTATACTTTATATTTCATGTATATCCAAAGAAGGCAGCGAAACACACAGTGACACCCGATAGTTAACACATCCGCTACAAATCCCCTCTCTCTAACAAACTCATGTAAACAATCGCCATTGATGTTTTAGGTCTTCGGCTGTCCACCGGAAAACCTCGACAATATCCGTGTATTCTCGGTCAATGAGTCAAGAGGGAAAATATACCAGGGGCGGAGACTCACGAGCCGTGTATCCTAGCAACAGTGGTAACGATAGACGCCAAAGGTTACTTTCGCTTTCTGAGCGGGAAATTGAATTCGTAACCGATTCTCTATTCCTCCCAATCCTATTACATTTTATGGTTGATCAACCATACTGCAAAGCAGCTCAAGGTTCGTCGAATCTGTTTTAGAATGAGGCACGGGGAGATGGTCTGAAGTAAGTGACTGTAAACTGTGACCATGTTTTTCTTTCATTTACATTACTCTTGGGAGCCGTCGCCTACATCCACGCTTATAATTACGTTGATCTGCCGTGTCTGAAACAAATCAAAATTTTCTTTCATGTTCATATCACTTGCAAAAAAGTGAACATTATAATCTCAACTAGATTTTACATGTGCAACAATGCTCCAAATGCTAATGAAGAATGACGTTTGTATTTGTAGTGAATGATCAATGGTAGAATCGACAATAACAATACTTCCATGTAGCTACTGATCTGATGTGATCAGACAATGGATGAGAATGTGGGTTATATAGGCCTATGTGATGGGAGAATGGAAAGTCAAATGTCACAAGACTGAGAAAGGCAATTGAGGTGATGCACATAATATGTTTGTTTTCTAAACACGAGAGAGATAGAAAAAAACTAAAGTAAACATGAATTACGTTAGAAACCTGAATACCATATGAAAATATTGACTAGCACAGAGCTGAAACTAAAAATGTCATTATCAGCTGTGTGCTCCAAATACTATGCTGTACTAGTTATTGAGCTGACTGTTGGACACTAACAAACAAAAAATCCACAAGAATACATAACACATATACACCTGCCTTAAGAATCAAGTCCAGTACATAACTTGGCCAAAAATCAAATGTCAAATCAAGATAATTTGTATACTGCCCCGACAGGAAAACTATTGTAAATTCTAAAAAAGCATTCTGGTGATGGAGGAAAAGACTTTCAAAGAGGAGAGATGATGGCAAGAGAAGTCATCCACTGGACACCTCACCTGAAGAAAAAGGAAATAATTTTGATTTATGTTATGATATAAAATATAACAAACCTTAGCTAATCTTTGACTGAATGCTTCACCCATTAACATATGTTTGCCGAGTGCTTTAAATTTCAAAGGCCAGAAAGCCATGGTAAATTTCGATCAGCACAAAAACTGAGTGGTGTTGTGTCATAAAGACTAATACACATCAGATTTGAAATAGCTTGTAATTCCAAGAATAACAGGGAGATGCAACATCTGCATGTCATACCAGTAAGTCATGTGCCTTACTTTGCAATCCTACATAATGTCAGGTGTCTGCAAAGCTATTTACATGAAAGGATATGGAAAAATCTCAACAAGATATACATATATGTATATTTATCAGTTGTGAAACTGTAGGCTGACCATTTAGTTTAGGAAGATTTAAAGACAATAGATAGACAAAAAGATGTGTACATTGGCAGCCAAGAAATGAACATAAAAACCCAGGATGACCACCGACAAGATGGACTGATGACATAAAAAACACCTGGGCGCAACGTAGCAGAGGAAAGCTGGGAACAGAACTCATTGGAAGACATCTGCATAGGGCTGCATCCTGCAATAGATGGACAACGCCTAATCATCATCATCAAATCGTCAATCAAAGTTATCACCCTCTTCATCATCATTATTATTATTATTAATCATTACCAACTTACTGTTATATTGCTATTATTTATGCTTTTTATTCTTCTTATAAAACAATAGTTAATTATCTTCCTCATCAAATTCATCGTCGTCATCATCATCATCATCCAATAATTTTAGTTGACAATCTCTTTAGTTTAGAAAGTAAGAGCACAATAGTTTCTACAGCTGCAACTGCAACTGACAGCTTTAAGAAAAACAGAATCACGAAAACAAAAATCCACATTTTCAACACAAAATCAGTCCTTCTGTATGCCTGTGAAACATGATGTACTACAAAAACATCTTCAAGAAGTCTTCAAACATTTATTAATGTTAATAGATACCTGAGACAAATATACATCAAATGGTTTGATAAAACTAGAAATGAAGAACTTTGGGAAAAGACACATCAAGAACCTACAGAAGCACAAATTTAGAGAAGGAAATAGGGATGCTTTGGACACACTTTTAGAAAACCAGCAGCAACCTTAAAGTGGAATTCCCAAGGGAAGAGAGGCAGAGGGAGACCAAAAATAACATGGAGAGAGGTCAACCCTGCAGGAAGCTTGGCAGCTGGGCCTTCCCTAGAACCAGACAGAGATGGTGGCACAGAACAGAGTGGAGAGGAGAGGCCTCATTGGCCACTTATACCACATCCGAGGTACAAGGGTTTAAGTCAAGTAAGTCAAATCAATCACAGGGAAGTTACAGTAAAACCCATTACAGAAAACATGCAATTCTTTGTTTCTGGTGACAGGGACAAACAAGGATATGTTACAGTAAAAAATGTAACCTTTTGCTTTCGCAATCACACTAGAGTCACTCCACTTGAGGGCCACTGAGCAGAGAAACAGAATAAACTGGAATCAGGATTTAAATCTGACTAGAGCAAAACTCAAACAAAGGGGAAATACACAAATTCATTCAAACAAACAGTTTACTTCTAAAACTTCAAAAAGCAATACTTCAGTGTTTTTAAAGCAATTTATTCACAATAGCTCATAGAACAAAAAATATATCAATAATAATTAAAGAATCATATGAACATCGATTAGAAAACATGCAAATACATTAACAGTTTTATTGTACATGTGTTTCAATTTAAATTGCAGCCATTGATGAGGCTTACATTACATGGATCTGACAAGCACCAGATTTTATTGAAATCATTTTTCATTCAATCGTATATTTATTATTACTCATTTATCCCAATCAAAAAATTCATATTCTGTATATTCTTCATCAAACTTCATCATCACCTCTTAACAAAAAAAACTTAAATACAACTTAAATACATACATGTCTCAGTGTTTATCTCTTCAATAAAGGTTTGTTTTTAAAAAGAAAAGACCAACCAAATAATGGCAATGTTTTAACTACATATAAGTAACAGGATCTTGGATACAAATAATACTCAGGAAAACTGGAGAACATTTTTCTACCATTGGGGCTTGAACCTACAACCTTTTGGTTGAGAGACAGACACCTTGCCTTTGGACCACAGAGTCACCCCTATTTATTTAGACAGTTCCTGATGAAAGTGTGAAACCAAACACCAGGATTAATCTGTTTCTATTTCACTAAGGTTAATATAATAACACAATCTTATCAATTAATTCTATATTCTACAAGCATGTAGGAACTTTACCACAATATTCAGCCCAACTTATTTTTGACACATATCATCATACAGAATTCCCTCCCACACCCTTCTCCCCCTAATACCCCTTAAGTAATAAAGTAATCAGAAAGTTATTAAGTGGAACTTTTGATCATAAGACAGACTACAATGCCTATGATTGCATATATAACATTTAATGTAATAAATTCTATAGTTTTGTCAAACAAGTCCATAGCCAAAACATAAAACATCAAGGTACACTTAAAATATCATCTTACACATACAGAAACTAACTTATCACATATGTAACACTCTGAATCATCACAAACATTCAATACCATATTTTTGGCACAGTATAATTTCAGTAAGGAAATATTGCACAATAAATAATTTTTAAAAAAGAAAATTTCTCCAACAAAAGATCCAACTTGGTAAAGAAAAAATAGTGGAGGAAAAAAAGGAAAACATTCAACAGATTTTAGCAATATTATAATTCATTAAATTACTTGATAATTTTCATCTCCTTGTTATTGTAAGAACGACCATGACACATTTTGCATTTAATCTTTCTTTAATATTATTTTAATTATTATTGTCATCATTGTTAAACAAACAGTGGAGTCCACATGAGATATATTAGTTTGTGATGAACAATATTTTGAAATAAACACATTCTTCATTACCAATCGTTTCTGTTATCTATTTGTAAATTCTAGCCATACAAAATGAATGAAATAATCCACAGAAACAACATTCTATGATAAACTAATGAAGGATTTTTTTTTTTTCTTGTCGAAATTTTAAAGTATTTTTTTTATCTAACTAGTCTCTCTATTTATGATGGATATTGCATTAGTATATGTGATTTGTATTTAATACCTTGGGAAAAAAACAACAACCCAAAAACCCAAGCAAACCTTAACCAAGGAGTTGATCTCACTCCCACTCTTATGCCCTAATCTTACATACAGTGATACAATTATAACATGAACAAAATGAAGGACAAAACAGATTTGGCTAGGAATGCTAAGAAGCTGTAATAGAATGAAAAAGCTGCATTAAAATAAAGTGGGGATAACAACATCAAAAGTACCAAAAGTAAAAATTAAAGCAAGACAGAAGACAAGAATTAAACATTTGGGATTAGACCAGTAGTTCTTAACCTGGGTTCGATCAAACCCCAACAGTTTGGTGAGTCAGGAGATCGGCGGATGTCAAAATACACACATTATACATGCGAGTGTGTGTTATTTCGTTTCTTTTTCCAATTACAAAAGGTTCAGTGAATGCATGTATGAAACTTGTGGGGTTCAGTACCTCTAGCAATGTTAAGAACCACTGGAAAAGACCCTATGTCTGACATCAGGGTGGTTAACACACAATTATACAGTCTAATTATAACATGATAAAACAAGGAAAAAAATTTAAAGAGTAAAGAGCAAAGAGATGAGGGCGCTCAGCGCAGGAATGCTTACTACTAAGTAGGTTACATTCCACAGATCTAAAAGCTTATCCCAATTTACATTGCATCAAACAGAACGGAAGACACAGGATTTGTGCCTAGACAGGATGTTAGTCTGTTGCAGGCTTTATATACCAGCTATGGCACATGATTACACCTAGGCAGGTAAACCGAAGAAGAATCTGCCAAGAACACTACATCAGATGTAACAAAACTAGGACTTGAACCCATCATTTCCTTGTCTCAAGTCTGCATCCTGTCTACTTTCAGACCACCAAAGCCACAAAATCAACGGGATAATTATAACATAAAATGCATGGCTAAACAAGCATGTTATAATTTATAACGGCAAGGAGGACGTTCAGAGCAAATAAACAATATGCAATAACAAATAATTAAATAGATCATCTCAACATCTTTAAGTTTAAGTAGTAAATAAACATTACCGCACTAGCAAACAAAACCACAAAAAAAAAGACCAAAATAGAGAATTCTTAAACAATCATTAATAACTTTTACTTAGAATTAGCTGAAACATTTCCATGAACAAAATGGTAAAACATTGAGTTTGAATCCCTCAGCAACACATTTGGGGAGTCCAGTTCTGCCACAGAGCCATCTTTCATCACTAGTACACGATGACTATCCATCACTGTGTTAATCCGATGAGCTATAGTCAGAACTGTACTTGAGCTAAATTCTTCACGGATTGTGTTCTGTATCAAAGAATCAGTTTCCATATCAACACTGGCAGTGGCTTCATCAATGCATAGAACCTTCAGAGAGAAAAGTAATTCAGACAGTATTAATAACAGTAACAGTGAGTTAAAATAATAATAATTCTTTCTTTCTTTATCAGTTCCTATTTTACCTTTCGGTGTATGGGTTCAGATACCCGAGACGATCACTTATTTTAAAATATATACATTTAGTCACTTGTCGTATTATAAACAAATATGCACATTCATACAATATAGTAACTGTCAGTGAATAAAAGTTTTGGGCATGGCATAACAAACTAACACTGTGTTAGTTACTCAGAGCTGTGGTGAGGCAATATAAAAAGGGATATACAGGCTACATGTGCATTTGATCCTCCATCAATGACATCCTTGTTGTGACTTGCCCACAAGCCAAAAAGAACAGAAATTAATTTAATTATGAGAACAAGAACCAAATGTCTATATCACTGGCCACTGACTCAAGAACAATATCTTAATAAAGATGACATAGTTTTGGCTTCTGAAATATATAAGACCCAAATAAATAAAGCAGAAATGTTCTTTAGGGTACCTTGGTTTTGGTCAGCATCGCTCTTGCTAAGCACACCAGCTGCTTCTGACCGACAGAGAACTCCTTTCCTCCCTGTGTCACCGTTGCTTCCAGTCCACCCATCCGTTCTACACAACTACGCAAATGGCAACCCTCCAACACTCTCCATAGATCAGCATCTGAATGACAGCCAATAGGATCAAGGTTTCGCCTCACAGAACCACTGAACAGAAATGGGTCTTGTGGTATCACTGCAAACCGTGACCTGGGGATACATACATGTGTGTACATAACATTCATTATCATTTTGGTGTATCTGCATATATGTGTGTGAAAAGAAAAACAGATAGTTATTTTGCGACAACACTACTTTAAAAATACACATCTCTTTGCCTGATACTCATATTAGTCCTATCATCAAGAAACAACACAGATCAGCTTCCTCAACAAATGGACTGTCTGCAGTAAAGCAACTCACCTCACGGAAGACAAGTCAAGGTGGGCTATGTTAACTCCATCCACCAAAATCTGTCCACTTTTCACCTCAACAAGCCGGAACAAAACTGAAAACAGGCTGGACTTTCCAGCTCCTGTTCTTCCAACGATGCCTATTTTCTCTCCAGCATATATTTTGAAGGAAACATCATTCAAGGCATAACTTCCAGCTGTTCTGTATTGCAGACATACGCCATTGAATTCAATTACTCCATCTTTTGGCCAACTGGGTAACGGCTGTAAAATTTGCAAAAAAATAATGTCATGAAATTTGCCTGGGTGCACGCATGTAGGAATACACGCATCTACATAAATTACAAGCTTCCATATTTTTACATACATGTAAACACATACATGAATAAAATGTAATTTTTATTTCCGATACATACATTTATATCAACAGACACACTTAACACATACACACTAACATTTATACACACACACCTGCATACATACATATATTCATACACACACACCTGCATACATACATACATACATACACACACACACACACACACACACATACATACATACATTCATAATATATATACCACAGTGTGTGATGCCTGTATAAATGTATAGATATTACTTGTTTGTTATCCGATGCCCGAAACGTCAAGTGTTCATGTTCTGTCTATTTTGATGAACTTGACATTTATTATCGTTTATTCTTTTTTTAATATAAAGGGGACTCTGTGTCTTCCTCTCAACCAGAAGGGTGTGGGTTCAAGCCCCGACAGGTGAGAAATGTTCTCAATTTTTTCTAGGGTCCGGGTAGGTGGATCGACACCTAGCCCCATCGAAAACGGACAATACAAAGGAGATCCCATGCGTAGATCATAACGCTCTGTGCAAGATAAAGATCCCTTGGCTGTTTAGATTGAAGTCTGGCGTGAAAACTTTTTTTTTTTAATCCTACCAAAACCCCAAAGATCACTTTATTCGTGGGTAATACAGCAAATCAAATCAAATTCTTAACATAATGTATAATAAATGTCACTAACCAGCAATGACCCTTCCCAGGCTTCACTTGGCGTATTGGATATGTAATCTTCACACCTTTCCATGCTAACCATTTCTTTTTCTGTTTCTGTAAAAGCCATGACAACACCACCAAGCAGAGAGGTGACAGACAAGGAGTAAGAAATCGCTAAACCCACAAGACCTGAAATTCATGAAAATGATTGTTTGTAATTTGTAATCTGTGACTTGACAATATTTCAAACCTTATGCATTAAGAGGTGTTTTTTTCTAATTAAAAGCATGACAATGTATACATTTTCTGAAAGATCATTTATTGTGCTCCACAATGATATTTTTTTCACAGCATTCAATTGATTCTAAAATTAAAGTAAAATATTCAAATTCAGCTTTCAATTAATAAAGTCGTTAATAATCTAGATTTATGTCCCTCTGTTTCAGAGTTCAGGATTACAAATTTGCCACCTCCTTAGGGTGGAAGGAGTTAATTACTGTAATAGTGAGAGCAGTATTGTATTTTGAGAACACACTTGGGCCAGCACCTAGAACTAGAAATACAAAGCCCTTTCCTACAGAAGGATTTGTTTATTTAATTGAATTTACCTGTTCACCATCAACGGTGATCTCGGGGTAAAATAAGGGGGGGGGGCATCTGGATTGGTGAGTTTGGGACCAAAAGGTTAATTTTCTATTCTTTGCATATTCGGGTAGAATGATAATTTATCTACAAGTTTATAACAGAAAATGTTCATATGATGAACAATTTTTTTTTTAATTTTGTAGGTGAGGGTAGGTAAAAATGTTCAAAATTTTGACTTGAACTGTCCTAAAACTGACTGAGAAGATGGCAGTAAAAACCCGTATTTTGGCGGCTAATCGCCAAATGTGGTAACACCATTTTCGCTTGCCTTTCTGCCAACACCGCACACCAATTTTTCCCCAGTACTGTGCGACGTAAGAGGCGTTGCAGGTCAGTGTGTATGTAAACATGTGCACAAGCATAGGAATAGAGGGAAAAAACAAAAAAATGGTCATTATGATGTCTATTTTCACAACAGTGCACATCTAAACCTAGATTTACAATCCTCTTTACATTAGTAACAATGCAAGAAACTGTAAAAGGAGTAAAGGGGCTGTTACAAGAAGGGCAACCCGTCTGAAACGTTTGCTTTATGTTATTTTTTTTAATTTCTTTACTTGTATTTTTCTCGAAATGTAGTTTTTGACACTAAAATTCTATCTCCTCCGTCATTTACCGAACAATTTGTATTATATTTGGTACAGAGGTTCCTCTCTGTCAATGTTAATAGAACGACGATTGGGTTTTTTTATATCTTGTAAACTTTTTGGGAAAAAAATAATTTGTTGAAGACACGATACATTATTATTTTCAAAAATTCATTTTAAATAAACAATCCAAAATATCTTTTTTAAATGACGTTAGTCTTCAGATATTGAATGGAAAAGACGATCTGCACAGGTCTTAAGTGATTTTATTCATAATTAAGGGAGGAGATAGATTTTGAAAGTTGGGCCGAAATCCAAGATGGAGGCCGTTTCTATGGCAACCAAATATGCTACAAACTTTTCAATGAAAAAGAATGACTGTACTTTGACAGTTACTCACATACATACTAAAAGTAAATATCCAAACTCTTAAAAAAATCACTTCAGGAGATCATTTTTAATTCATGATACTCTTTGTTAGCTCTTCAAAACAGTATCTGTAGTGTAGTACACAAGAAACAAAGATCTCACATGTTCATTATAACTACCTGCGTTTACATTGCTATATTGATGCTGAATGACAGCAATGAGAGACAATATGGTCACCATGGCAACGCCCAGCATACGTAAGTTGAAGTCAAGCCATCGAGCCGCTAGTTGTGTCGCATATTGAGCACGTTGATTTGTATCCAACCTGCTTATATTTTCTTGACAGAATCTATTCAAAGAAACATAATTTATTTACAGCATTGTTAAAGTAGCACTATTTTCATTATTTGACTATTAATATCATAATCTGTTTCTCTTCTTAAAATTTTAAAAAAATAGAAACACGTTTCCTCTCTGACTTTCTTTTGCATCAGTGCTATTCAAATTTATTGTTGCTTTCCATAAATAGGTGAAAGCGTACCCAAAATATGTATTTGTGATACTGATAAAAAAAGAAAAAAGACAAGAGGTTTCCATCCATAGAAAATGCTGCTGAATAAAGCATCTTATGCATGTTGTATATTGTTGCACCGTTCAATGAATGTTCATTTCTAGGGAATACAAGGAAGATTAATCAGAGATCAATTAGGATTATTCCTTGATTGATAAAACTATTATTTCTTTAGTTTTTTCTTTATTCATTCCCATTCTACCTTCTAGTGTATGGGTTTAGCTGCCCAAAATCTTTCTCCAGGCTTCACTTTCCCAACATCATAAAACTTATATTAACAAAATATAACCTTTTGGAATGCCTCATTGCTCTTATGACAGACAGCCCTGATATGGTCTCAGAGAAGTGGGAATAGACCGGAGAAAGAGTTACACTGGAAAGTCTTTTCAGCTCCCTTGAAGTAAACCTGTAATAATTCTGCAAGATTCATGGAAGAGATTGAAAGTAATATAAAATACATAGTTCTACATTCACAAAATTATTGTTAAGCGACATATACATGGTTGCTATGACAAAGGATAGCTTATGAAATAATCAATGAGAAATTTGTCAAATAAAACTAATAAAGCTTGTGTTACACACATGACAATGTTTTCAACTTTCTGAGGATACTATTAACTTTGTATTTTCCACCCATATAGAGACTACAAGAAAATGTTCTGGGTAGAATAATTTCTTTCTAATATAAAAAAGCTTAGGTCTTTTTTTTTTAAGTCAGTCCATGTCAGCAAACTCAAAGAATATATTGTAACAAATCAAACAATAAAATAGTTCATGAACACATAAGACTACAATCATGCTATACCCCAGGTACGATTATTACGTACATCTAGTCAGTACCTGATACTGAGGTTATATGGTTAGGCATTCCAACTTTTTAAATTATAAAATCTTTTGAAAATGACAGCTTAGATGAATGAAAATTCTTCTCAAAGACAGGGAAACAATGAAGTTTTCCTTAATTAAATGTCACTTGGGATCAACGAATTCCTCAAATAAAAACGATCTTGGAGTCAATTAAAACCTACATGCAACACATGGTTGCTCTTGGTGATCTGGCAACAGAGTCTTTGACACACAAAGAATGACCAACTCAGATATATATTAATTAACTTGAAAAACAAATTTGCATACCTGTATTTTATAGTAAATTGCACCAAGTGGTATCAAGCAGATGGCAAACCAGGGTAGACCATAACATGTAATGACCAAAGTACCAAAGATGCCATAAGCTTGAGCCAAAAATATATTGAGAATGAAAGGGAGAGAATCATCCACTGCATATAAATCCGAGGAAAAGCGATTGACGATCCGTCCTATTGGAGTTGTGTCAAAGAAAGCTATTGGAGCCTGAAACAAATGTTGCAACAAGATAATAAAAGAATTGTTCAATGTCATAACTTTGTGAAGAAATACCACGTAATTGAATTATTAAAACTCTACCAATTTCACCCATGACTTTTCATCTTAAACATCATGCATGAAACATCCAAACTTTTTTTCAACAAAAAAATGAAAGATGAAACAACTGATCATAATTTCACCTTGATTATGACTGTTAATAATTTTTCATGAATTTCTTTTGCAGCACAGATTCCACCATAGGCAAACAGGAAGGCTCGCAATAGCGTGAAGATGGAGTTAGCACCAGCAAGACCTCCGTAAATACCCAAATAGAACTTCAGATTATCTGTGCCACTTGTGAGATTAGCCCAGGGCAAGGTGCTATGAGAAAAAAAAAAGAAAGATAAGAAAACCCATAGATAGTTAGTAATGAGTTGACAGAAAAAAACCAGATGAAACAATCAAAATCTTTCATCACTGACTTCATCAGATTATATATGAAATTGCATTCATATGAAATAAACCTGTGGAAGATACTGAGCTGTTTTAAATGAAGACATTTATCCTGTACTACAAAGCCAGTCTAAGCACAGTTGTTCCGCTTTTCAATGTCTTGTAAAAAGAGAATATAGATAAGATAAAAATAGTGAAAATATTTCACATAACGGTTATCTTAAATCAAACATAACATGAAACAAACTTCATAGACATTAGCTATCAAAGAAGTGAATATTAAAAAAAAACTTTACCTTTTAGTCCAGAGCACAATATACGAAGTCATGTTCCTTGCTGGGGAAGACTTTTCTACACTATGAGTCACCCAATATGAGAGCCACCAGTCACTTGAATTGCGTGATGCTTTAATACAAAACAAAGGACATAAATGAAAAGTGTAAACAAGATTTAACAACAAGCAACTCATTGAATCACCATTTTATTCACATGAGCTCATATCTGCAGAATTTGATGTAGATATAGGAGTAAGACAGGATTGTAGCTAAGTCCTCTTTCGTTTATCACATTTATGGATTCAGTCGCAAAGGCATCTTCAAAAATGAAGAAACTGAATGTAGGTATGTGGAAACTCAAACCAGTAAATGTATCAATGCTTTCATTTGCCGATGATTTAGTTCTGTTTGGAAAATCAGAAAGCAACCTTCAATTGAATATCAACATTTTGAACAATGAACTAAATAAAAGAGGAATGAGAGTAAATGCAAAGAAAACCAAAAACAATGCTAGTAACTAGGGAAGCTAAAACACAAACATTTTAATTGGGCAAGGAGAATTTAGAACATGTTCACAGCTACAATTACCTAGGCATAATGATTTACTCAGAGGGAAAACTAGGAGAAGAAACCAGCCAGAGAATCCAAAAGGCAAGTGCAATATATAACCATCTAGGAAAGGTTTTTGTAGGTAAACAAGAATTGTCAACAAAAACCAAAATGGCAGTATACAACACAGTTTATTGTCCTACTCTCCTCTATGGCAGCGAAAACTGGACCATAGACAGTAGAGAATACAGTAGAGTACAGGCAGCTGAAATGAAATATCTAAGAAGAGTAGTAGGGAAAATTAAAGGAGACAACATCAGAAACACAACAATAAGAGATCAAACCAAAGCAGATGGCACAATAACTAAGATAGAAATAAATCAATTGAGATGGTTTAGGCATGTAAACAGAATGAATGACAATAGAATAGCTAAATCAGTATACAGTGCTAAAGTCCAAGATAAAAGACCAAAAGGCAGACCTCGGAGAAAGTGGGAAGAAGATATAAAAGAAGCATTAAAGCATAAAAATTTAACATTTTTGGAAGGAAACAGAAAATGCCAGGACAGGGCATCCTAGACAAAGATCATCTCGGGCATCTGAACCCATAAACCGAAAGATAGAATGGGAACTGATAAAGAAAGAAAGAAAGAACTCAATTTACAAAGCATGAACCTAGTGGAATAATATAAAAATAAAGAATATTCAATAATTTCCTAAACGAATTCATAACTTTAAAGCAATTGCTAAAATGGTCGCAAGTGATGTTGTTTGATTGAAATTTACCCTGCCCATCATATACAGTGATCTTAGGATGAATTTCGAGCAATCGATAAGATGAAAGATAAGTGAAAGAATAAAAGGCAAGGGAATAAAATATTCCGACTTATAGATGCAATGACATGGAGAGTATCCATTTCAATGTTGCAATTCTCTATAACAATCAATTACGTTTCTCAACTCACCTTGCATGAGAAATAAAGTAATGAGTATTAACGAAGACAAACACGACCCAATAGCTTTCCAGTAGGCTTTGTAGATGCTTGTCTTCACCACTCCCTCTTCCCTTGCCTCTTCTTCAACGAGTTGATCTTCGCACTCATCTTCCTCCATATTATTTGCTTCTTCCACCTGGTTCAGGCTTTCAGGTTCATCACCATCATCGAAGTCCATGTCATCAAGAATATCACTTGGAGGTCCTGGAAAGACAATTGAGTTGCGAGTTTACAAGTAGCAAATGATTCTGGACAGCAAAATTGTACTGGTTTTCCTGCACATCTATTATGGATACTGTTACAATTAGTCCGTTAAAATGCATGCTTTAATATAATATATACATTTAAGTTTTCTTAAATGAAAACATATCGACGGTGAAAGTCGCAACTATGTAAGTCCAATTTTGGACGTTTAAAGAAAATCAAAGAAAAAGATGCTGCGCATTTTAATCTATTTTCAAGACATACACGTTGTGCAAGTGTCAAAAACAGGACCCAATCGAGATACACTGATTGATCATATGGTCATTATGCAAGTTTCTATTGGTTCTTGTGCCAAGGAATCCCTAACTAGACGAAGCATAAGGGCTTCCTAATGTTAAAAAAAGAAGAAAAAAGGTGTTACTAATCTTAGACTTACACGATTTATGACTTTCGGCGCCGATATTGTTGTGTGGATATCAAAATCACTAAGAAATAAAACGTCAGCATATTATACGGCATCCTTATCTATATAAACACATAAACATAGAGCAATGGTCGCCCTTTCCAGAAACCTAGTTGTCCTATCCTGGTTCAAAGAATGCTTATTTCTTTTGCTTTCATGCAAACACAGTAACTGAGCTAGAATGTAATTACTATTCTTTCATCCTCCTCTAAAGTATATATATAACAAGAGAGAAAGTGCTGTTTTTCAAAATCTCATAAATTCCTTTCTAAACTGTTTACATTATTTTCAATTCATAGTAAAAATGTTAAAATGTTAAAATGTTTGTTAATGAACAAGTCACAATAAATAGGAGCACACTAATTCAACCAGCTTCATGTTTTGGCAAAAGGCATGAGACACTATAAAGCATATTCAAAACAAATACACAAATAGACACATGTATACAGAAAGAAAAATGTTTTGAATAAAATCATATTCAAATAAAAACACAAATACACACATATATACAGAAAAAATGCTTTACATACCAGATTTGACAATACGGCCTTCATCCATCACTATTATCAAGTCAGCTCGACAGGAACTTGACATGGTGCGTGCATATTATCCGTGTTTTCAGTAAGAAACCTCAATATGCAGTGAGAGAAAATGTGTTCTGCAACATGAGCATCAACAGCTGATAACGGATCATCCAGGAGGTATATTTCTTTGTCCTTAAAACAAAATTCAGAAGAAGAAATTAGGATACCATTTGGAAATTGAGAAACATTAGAGAGTAAACAAATCCCCATGGCGACTGAACAAAAACTGCAAGAAAAATAAATAACAAAAAATACAAACATGAGGTCAAAAACAGATTAATTGTTACTCGTATTCTAATATGTCTCCATATAGACACAAGCATGAAGTTTTTAACTCATGAAAGATTAAGTATCAAATAAATTGAAATTACTTAGTAGTTTATATAGAAGAACTTCAATTTCACTAGTTTTTACTAAATTCTTGTTTAAACTTTGTGTGTGTGTACAGTAATCACTGCCAAAATACATTCTTCTACATTACACGCTCCATGAAAATGACCACTTTGCGACTACTGAATTTTCATACACTTAATTAAATGACTTTCACAAGTGCACATTACACCTAGCTTGAATAAACAAAATGAACATTCCTTTGTCAAAAGAGTCTGTTGTGTAAAAATGGATTTAATGAATTCATAGCGTAGGTCTGTCACATTCGAGAGAGTGTTTGTTAAATATGGATCAAGATGAGGGTGCAAATCATCTCATAAGCTCTTATGAAAATCTTGAATATGAGTTGTTAAGACTTTTTATCAGCTCAGAATTACATTGTCCTCACTACACATTTGATGTTCTTGGGAGTTATAATCATTATCAGAGTCACAGTCGACAAGTGTCCTGTCTTACAAAAAACTGTAACCAAATGTGGTCCATTTTTTGTTGCAAATGTCAATTACGTTTGATCTTACTTCAGATTATCTTTACAGCTGAGATTTACGAGTATATTTTCTCAAAATTGTTTATGTGCAATAAGGACAAAATAATTCTAAGCCAACACTTTGACACCTAGTAGCATTAATGACCAAGCGGCTATCAGACTGGGGATCATGAGGTCCCAAGCTCAAATTCTACCAAAACTAGGTCTGACATTGTATTCCTTGGGAAAGGCACGTAACATGCAATTTCCCCACTCTACCCAAGTGCAAATAAGTACAAGCACTAGCTTGGAAGGAAAAACCTGCGTCAGACTAGCATCCTGGCCAGGAGGTGACTACTGTCAACTGTATCACTTCACGCTATATAAATCGGGATCTGCTGTGGCTCTATGGGCCGTAACGGCCTTGAAGAAGTTTTCTTACTTACTTAGACACCTGGACATTGGCCAATGGATTCTTTGATAATTAACAAAAACGACTTGCATAAAATTTTATTTACACTGTATGACTCATGGCAGGAAATACACAGATGACTAGTCTGCATTTGCGATGCATCTGCCCGTGAAGTGACCGTAATCTTTCTTCCTTTTGTTTTCAATACATGGTTAGTTTCATTAGACATTCAAAGCCTACCTCCTTATCTTAAGGTAGAGGAGAATACAAATCACTTGCATCTGCACCAAATATCACACCACCTAATTAAAGGCATATAAATAATTGTAAAAAAGAGTGAGACTACAGAGACTTAGAGATCTGTAACTATTGCATAACTATTCCCTTCTTGAACAAAAAAGGTGATCAAAACCTAAAACAAAAACCACACAGACGTATCAGAAAGAGAGGATGACAACACCATAATGCAAAATATTGTCTTCTCTTAAAGACCCTACATTTCAGCCATGACCTCTGCAGTACTGAAAGAAGTACCTGATAAACAGCTCTGGCTAGTGCCACTCTTGCTTTCTGACCACCGCTGAGATTGACGCCATTTTCACCAATTTCCGTTGCATCTCCAGCTGCCATCATCTTAAGTCACCAAGGAATAATATAATATAATAAATGAAGAGAAGGAATCTAAAAACAATGATGTTCTTCAATGTCTATTTCTAACTAAGATTGTTACTTTGCTCATGATCTCTGGTTAACTTATGACGTAATATAGTGATAATGCAGCAGTACAGTCTTATTAAATTTCATCAAATAGTCTTTTCTAAATAAAGTATGCAATGTCCCCTTTAGGAATGTAATAGTATTTAATTCATCTCATACCTACACTTCATATCATCAAGCTGCTATCCTTTCGCCTTCGTAAGACATAAATCAAAAGTGAATTAGATCTAGGTCATATAGTGATAAAGATATCTGTGAAACGAATTTAGTTTTAAGCTATGTATAACGATTTTTTTTCTCTCGTCAATATTTGGATAGTTGGCAAATAAAAAGCTTTTTGTCAGTATGTCAAAAAGTAGAAAAAATGTTAGGCCAAAGGGGTAACAACTTGATGATGTGTTTCTTGTCAACAGATTACATACAAACAGTCAGGTCTAAACAGCTTTTAAAAGAGATGTCAACAGTATGGAAATCACAGTTTGAGTGGATTGTTTTCCCTTTAAACACAAGAGAAAGAGCTTGCGTAAAAATGAAATACCTTTAAATCTTCTATTAGGGCACAGACTTCCAAAACTTGGCGATATCTGTGATCGTCAAATGACTGGCCGAACACTATATTGTCTCTCACAGTTGCATGCTGGATCCAAGTTTCTTGAGATGCAAGGGCAAAGCCTCTCTCAAAATCTTTCACACAAATTTCTCCTCTTTTCTTTATTCATTTCACCAATAATAGCAGACATCAGTGAACTCTTCCCAGCTCCTACTTTACCTATTATGCCAATTAAATCTCCCTGTCAAAGACACAAAAAATATTTATATAATCATTTATGATAGCTAGTGTGTGATTCAATGTTTGAGAAGGTATCAGGTCATTCCAGTTTCTTTCTTTTTTGGCAGGAAGGGGAGTGATAGGGAGGGGAAATAGGGTTGGTATTTAACATCAATTAAATGTGAAGAGCTTGCTAAAATGCAAACACCATAAGACCATGATCTTCTGACTACATAGAGCAATCAAAAGGTGTTTTTAATCTCTTATTTCTCCAAACACATCTTTCTTTTACATTAAATAATATTCTTCTAGACATCTGTGTTGAAATAAAGAAAACAGAAAACAAGAAATTTACACTCTACCTTTTTTATGGATAATGAAATATCTGTCAAACCCTGTGTTTTTGCTTGTTCAGATACTTCCTCAAGTCTGCTGTTTAAAGCATATTCACTTCTACCTGCTTCTACAGGTAGGCCATCCTGACTTTTATTCCATGTGAAATTTGCATCCATCAAAGATATAATAGTGTCGTCATCATTACCTACACAAAACGAAAAAAATCCTTGAGAACATCAAAAATATCTTTACCCATATTCAGATTTTTGTAAGATATCCAAGCATGGGAAGAATGGTATAAATACTAGGCTGTAAATAGATGGGGGGGGGGGATTTGAAATAACCGTAGAGCATTTTTAAAATTTTTAAATGATTTTAATACAAACATCAAAAACAGTATTTATATTATTTTACACTATGCTACAGATAATCATTCATGATAGACAAATCCTCAATTTAACTTTTTATATAATTTTTTTTAAATATTCAAAGTACACATTTTTTTAAAGAGTTTGATTACAAAAGAAATTGGATAAGCTAGAAAAGAGATAAAACAAAATGACTGGATAAAAAGAATGAATAAGTGCCCCCCCAAATAATGCAAGTTTTCCATTAGAAGAAATCTAGAAAAACATAATTTAATGTGGGTGGCTTACAGTTTGGAGATGTGTAATAATCATTGAGATTACTGTCCTCAAGATCAATGAAAGTCTGCACTCGTTTAAGTGAAACCCATGCTTCAACTAAACCGTTGAGGACCCAAGGGAAAGCATTCAATGGACCAATAAGCATCAGGAAAAGTGACAGACTCGTGAACACCTGATACAAGAAAAAAGTAAGGCAAAAAGAATATAATGAAAAGAGAAAAAAGAGACCTGTTTGTAGAAAATGGATTATTTTGATGTATAATTATCTTATTACTGAAGAATATATATGCAGCCTGAAAATATTGTTTCAAACTTATCAGAAAATAAAAGACATTAACTGAAAAATGAGTCCAAAATGTTTGTATACTTTTAAAATCAAATACAATATATAACATATATTGTGAAATTTGCTTTCAATTTGTGTGTTTTGTGAATATTTTTTGGGTGTGAACGTAATCCAGACAGACCATATATATAAGTCCCTTTTATATATATATATATATATATACATGTTTTCTTCAACCATGTCATTCAGTTTTTGGATTGAGTAACTTCTAGTGTTGAGTTACCTTGCAGCAGTCAACTGGTATCCTATTAGAACATAGGTAGTGAATGTGAGGATTGATATCAACACAGGTGTTGTGGCCCAAAAGAACACGCACAAGGCATCTAGATATTTCCTGCCTTTAAGACAACGAAGCTCATGAGTCCTAGATGCATAAACTTGAGAAATGAAGGGACTTTCCCATGAGTAGTACTTTATGACACGGATGCCAGTCAAAACTTCATGCATCAACTGTGAAAAACAAGTTAACCATGCTTAGGATAGTTTGAATTGTTATAAGGACTATAGAAATTCTCAAAAGGAAAAAAAGAGTTAAATAGAAATTAAACAAGGGTATGAGCAAACTATGGCCAACAGGCCTTCTAACATCTTTTTGCAGACGCAATCTATACTTAAAACCTTTCTAAAGGAAATACAACATGTTTTTTGTTACATATGTACAATTCTTGTTACAGTGGGCCTTCCACTGATTACTGGTAAGTGAAAGATTCCAGACAAAAAAATTGCTCACCCCTGAACTAAAATTCCATTTTCACACAATCAAATTTTGAAAAACAATGTTAATACATGTATATAGGTCATTTTTATCTCACAAAATGCAAACGTAAATATGAATGTTTAACATTACCAGAGAAACATATATATATGAAAAACATTTGTACCTTAACTCTTTGATCCTTATAATGCATCATTTCTTTACTCAGTTTTCCAATCTTGCCAGCAATTAGACGATTTATAGGTATTAATAACAAGGCAAAACCGAGGCCAGCAAGAAAAGCCAACCCGATTTGTTGGTAGAGAAGGAAGAGAGACACTGCAATCTGAAAGAGAACCAGTGAGTCATCAAATATTCAGTGGTTTAACTCAAGATCATTGCATAAATATATACTGTATGATACTTTATTTAATCAAACTGTGTTTTATACTGAATTCATCAGTGAATGCAAGCTGATGATAATAGCACAGAAAGTCAATTGTGTTAAAATAACCATTACCATCGAACATTCATAATTTCACAATTATTTCCTGTTAAATTGAGTCCTTGATGTCCATACTTTATTAGAATTAAAGTAAAGGAAACATTAAATTTATCTCAGAATTATCATGAAGGTGACACTTTTTTCATGACTGGTTAACTTGATATGACTCAATTTTCTTGTTCATTCAAGCCTATATATATAACTTACTTGAAAAGGCAAACTCCAAAATGCATGGAAACTTGGACAAAAATTAAGAATTCTGTCCGTGTCTGTGCTCATGAAATTGACTATTTCTCCTGTGGTAAATTTAGCCTTTTCAACACTGCTTACTGATAAGGACTTCTTATAAATAGTTGTCACTAAAGCACATCGTATTTTATACGCAACAACTTGGACATTGTAGTCAAACTGTGTTGAGCAAATTGTGCTGAAGAATGTTGATAGGAAGAGACCACCAACATATAAGTATCCTTTGTAACTCTTATCTGACTTTTGCTCGATGAATGTAACAAGATAGTTTAACAATACTGGCCCTGCAAAGCCTAGACAATCTGCAGTGAATTTGAGAATTCCAAGTAGGTAGTATTCAAGAGCAAAGTTATGTTCAATGCTCTCAATAATGTGACTTTTGACCTTACTTTCGTAGATTCAGGATGTAGAACATGGGTTGATATAGAATCTGTCACATCAGAGCTAGATGGAAAATATCCATTATTAGTCTCTGATGCATCTTGTGTTTTAGTCAGAATATTTTCCTGCAAATTTCTAATCGTTTCGTTTATTTTCGATTCTATCTTCTCAGTATTCAGGCGTTTTGGTAAATAGAAAAAGATCGTTAATGTAGAGAATCTTTTTCTGGTATCCTTTAGACATTAATTTCCGCGCCCAATTGAATGATATCCAAGACAGACAGTTGACATTTTTCTCAGCAAATAAATTATCTCTTGAAGAAAAGTTTGTGACAGAATATGTTTGTGCTCCATTGATAAAATGTTGTGATTCATTGTCACCTTCATTTACTTGAAAGACAGAGGTACCATAGAAGATTCGAGTGCTATTTGGTATAAGACTAAGAAGGTAGATCATGCAGAGGGACAGCATTCGCATATGTTGCATATTCTTCAGATACGCTTTGATGAAATGAATTTGAAATGTGTCGAATGATAACACTGTGAACATGTATCCCTATAGATACTGCTACAATAACAACTGACACAACCAAACTAAAAGGGCCTCTTAAACTGCAAGTGAAAAGAAGTCTTAGATTCCAAATATAAAATCCATGTAAAAGCCAGGTTAGGAAGGTAATGCCACAAACAATACCATCAGATACACTTGGCAGAATCTTCTCTACACTTGCAGAAAATGTGATTTGCAAAACTGGACTGATTATCAATCCAATTACAGTGATGAGTCTCAACACAAGAAACCATGGCCATCGAACATTCAAAACAACCTCATTCTGGAGGTAAACCCTGCGTCCAAAATAGTATGTGCTAATGACTGCAAGAATAGTATGAGCCGATGTCAATATCACCAGTTGCTCGAAGCAGTGACCAAAATCTTTTGCATGCCAGGGAGTCAAAATATCCCCATGACCACAGAACTGGGACCAGTTCCACTTAGAAATATCAGTTGCAGATTCAAGAGACATTATGAATATAGGAGTAGCAAAAAAAACCCAACTCAGCTGGGTTACAGGAATGAGAAAGGCTGAACAATGTAAAATTAAATGTTCCTTGACTTCACATTATTACGATCAATTGAATCAAATAACTTAGAAGTTAAGTAAGAATCTTCTATTTTTGACACAATCCAGCGAACGCCGACTGACGAACGATCATCGCTCCACATTAATGCAATAAAAGCTGATGCAGGCTATATTCTCATCCTTTGTGACTTGCAATTCACTCAATTTGACGGCTTGGGAATCATGTGGCTATGGTCGGGATGGGGTTAGAATTACTCGTTGAGAGCCGTTGTTTACGTTTGCATGTATAAATGCTTTGGTTTCGTTTCGCTTTGTATCTAGGTGGTTATAGATTTAGAAAGTCTAAATACCAGAAATGTCACTTGTATTCACTATTTGGGTTTGAAGAAACCCAGTACAATGTCCAATTATATACTGTTATATCTTTGCTAATACGTATCTTCCTCCGGCTGTCAGCTTTAGAACATTGATTTTGTTTGCTTCTGTTAGCCTATGAATGTCTAACAGATTATTTGATGATGTAAAACGAAGATTTTAAAAATGCAGTCATGTTCTTTGATGATATTTCTGGTCAAAATATCCATCATTTTCATAATCTGTTCCATTCTTATTTTCTTGGGTAAAATTAATCTTGAAATTTACTCTAAAGAACATTGTCGATGTGGCAATGAAGATATATAGATCTTAAAAGAATTAATAGATCTATTTAGCGGGTGCATCGTCTAAGTACATTGTATTCGATATATGACCGGACCATACACTTCGGGCTTTTAGCCTAAGCACGCACAGCTTCCGGCTGGTTTTCGGGTGTGTGGTGTTCTAGAACAGTCGTGTTTTTGGCATCGGCACGTTCCCCACTCCTGTGACCGAGAAGCCGTAATAAAACAATTCACGCGTAGATCTCGACTAGAAACAGGACAACACACTAATTTCATAACACCATAAACGTCTACTACAACTAAGGACGAATTCACGATGGCTAAATGGGGGAAGGAGATCCACGGTGGATTGTTGAAGACCGTCCCGATGCTACAAATGTAAATAACTGGCACTGGTATGTATGTTAATTACGAAATTTGCCCTGTAAAATGAAAATATAATTAAATTAAATAAATCCATGATATTAGTAAGTAACAGATTTATAGATTCTTTTGATCGACTTTCCCTCTCGACCCATGTTAGGATTATTTTGACTAGAGCTAGATTATAGATAGATCTAGATTTTATACTATTTTTTTTTTTTTTAAATGAGAATGAAGTGAAAAAAAATTTGTTGTGTTTTTTTTTTGTTTTTTTTGGGGGGTGGGGGGGTGATATCTGACTACATGTGACAACCCATTGGAAAAAAGGGAAATCACAAAATTAAGGAGTGCCAAAAAAGTAAAGTTCCTTCAATAACATTACTCACTGCCCATAGAGCTGCAGCTTTCCTGATTTAGCATGAAGTGGAACAGGTGATAATAAACATTTCCTGGACAGGAAGCTTGTCAAATGTAGGCTTTTACCCCCAAGCCAGTGCATGTACTCATTTACATCTATGCATGTGAAGATAAAGATGGATTTATAGTCAGTATCTCCGCACAAGTGCAGACTCACCAACTGTACATCATTTATCCTCTAGCAGGCCATTTCAAACAAAGTCCTTCTCAGCTGCTGGTGGGAGTACAATACACACACCTGCTAGGCTTTTCGTACTAACACTCTGACAAGATCTTTTCTACCAATTGCTCATTCACACTTGAGTCAAGTGAGGAAAGTAGAGTGAAGTGCCTTTCCTAAGAGTATGTCATGAAAAAAAAAACACCTTTGCTGGGATTTGAACCTGGAACAACATTATCCCCAGTTCGGCATCTTAACCACTTGGCCACCGACGCCTCTCTCTTGGTAGTGTAGATTGTAGAGATTTAAATTCTAGATCACTTCTTATTCTTACTATCCCATTGTTTGTATATGTGAACAGATGACTTGATGACATTGCAGTAGTTTAGACCTTGATTAGGGAGGACTCCCATAGTCGGACACACAGTGTGATATTCAATGAGAAGAGAACATAAAACTTGTCAATGCATCTTTAGATGGAAGGAATACTATAGATGCGAACAGCCACAATGTATCACAATCCCTTCTAAAGGCTGAACGTATTGAGTCGAGTTCAAAAACTCCAAACAGCAGCCAATTTTGTCTTTGTCTCTGTTGTCAGTTGCGGTAAATCAAATTTTTTTAAATTTCACATGGGAAGATCTCTACATTATACTGCCTAGCAAGACAGCTGTTGAGTTTTAACCTTGGCTCAAATAGAGTCAGCCTTAAGAGATGGTGATAGATTTGCCAAGTTTCTTTCTCATAACTAGATCTCTAATGTCTTTTGCTTTCTCTTCACATCCAGTACGCTTGTAATTTTATTTTTGTCATTTATCTATACCGCTATTTTACACACCTATTCCTTTATTTAGACATGATGAGTACATGGGTCATCAGGCATGCAAAGGAGGAAACACACAAACTTCACGAGGTTTTTGTTTTATTTGGGGAAGAGGGTGGGGGATTAGGTCTCTTTTGTTTTGTCATCTTATGCCATACTAAATAATTTCATTGTTTTTTAAAGAAACAATGTTTCATTTATTACACAATACATGTATTATTGCAATTTGGATTACCTTACTGAGTTGACGCTTTCAAAAATCAGAAAGAGTGATACTTCTCCCCTGTTAAATGTATTCAGAAAAACGTTTTGCTCTTACTTTTGACTTCAAATATTGTGTCTCACTGATGAAAGTTGCTTTGTTTTATTTTCCATAGGGTGGAAAAAGATGCAACAAACTGGTCAAAGGAGAAAATCAAAGAACTTTTTACTTGGTACAAAGATAGAGAATCCCAAAGGTGAAATTTTAAGATTGTTCTTCTTGTTTAAATAACAAAATTATACATTAACAATATGTATGCCCTGAATAAGGCTACACATAGTTCAAATGTGATCTCTATAAAGCATTTTAGCCTCTATATGTCAACATGACATATTACCAAAATTATCCTCATACGTTCATGGATCGAATGCAGACATTGAAATTTTCTCAGCACAATTGTGTAGTTAGTACCCTTTATTTACGCTTTATGCCTTTTGTCACTAACTTTTCCCAAACTTTGTTGTCTTGCAGGAACGTGTGAAATAAAAAAGAAATAACCAGCATTGAGGGCGAAGCAAGTGCGAATAATAGGAAAGCAAAACTTATTTTCTTTTACGAATTTGAAGTAAAAGGAGAGTGGTCAGGTGAGCAGCAGGAAGTGCCATAGGTGTAGTTTGAAAAGCGCTCTGTAAGGAGGATGCTTGCGTTTACTTTTATTTTGTTGTTGTTGAGGTTTTTCTTTTACAAACTAATAGGTTCAAGCAGTTTTACAATAATAATAATTAATGTGTATAGAGCCTAATCATCCACTCAAGGTGCTCTAAGGTGCTTTACAATATCAACAATTTAAGCATTTAACCGTTCATACAAAAGCCGCACACATATTGACAACTAATGAAAAGAATGTGAGACAGTGTGTGAATATAGGGGTACTGTGTGTAACGCTTTCACAAACAAAGGACATTGTTTCAGAATTTGTGTCTTCTTAGTTCTTACGTCTTAAAAAAGGTCTTTAATTTTGATTTTGTTGAAAATTAAATATTGGGGTATTTTTAAGAAACATACAATTTATCACCAAGAGAAACCAGAATGACATAGCATACACTTGCTAATCTTTCAGTTGTATAGGTATTAAATCGATTTTAATTTTCTTTCAATTAACGACACCCCCAACTGTAGCTGATTTCATACAAGGAAATTTGATCTGACATTGATCATTTAGTCAATATTGGAAAACATTGGTAAAATTCTATGGAATAAATCATCTTTAAACCATTTCTATCTCAGTGTACATTCTCCTGTGTTTCTCCACAGTACCTTCTTTAGTTCATCCCCCACCCAATACATTTAATTTTAAGTGCTTAATTACAGTTGTGATTATGTTTGTAGCTTACCGTATTGTTTTTCTCTGACTATATTTTTCAGGTATTTTACAAGATGATGTTAAGTCTTACAAGGGTAAATTTCATATTCCCAACTTGAGTGAAGAAAATGATGCAAGTGAAATTGATGTAAGTCACTCCATCAATCTGAGAATAAATTGTTATTTCTTTTACAATTCTCTTTAACTTTTTACAGAATAATTAACGAAAAACATTTTTTCTCTTATCGTTTGAGGAAATAATCTTTCCTGCATTGTTCACTATAATTATACTGTGAATATTTTCTTCTTTTTTTATATAGCATAACATTCACAGTATAATTTAGATATATCTTCTGTTTTGCATCTAAATGATCTGCAGAGAGAATGGTCGGCATTGAAGTGTCTTGTCTTAATTGAAACTTGGTACTAATAGGATGAATAGTCTATTTTAGCTGGTTAAATAGCTTGAAATGCAGGACAATTGTGATATTATTTGTTATTGAAGTATTTGAATTGTCCAAATCATGAAGAAAGGCACTCTTTTGGAAGGATAAGTTTATGTTATTAAAACGCTTAAGTAATTGAATGTCACTATGTTGTTTGTAATGCTTTGTATGATTAAAACATATGTCTACAGTTGAGTACAATAGAATTTATTTATTTGTTTTAGGTCAATGTTACAGCTGACAAGACCTGCAATGAAGCTTATGAACTGAAAGAAATTTTCAGAATTCATGGAACAGATGTAGTTCGACAGAAACTGGCTAGATATATGGAAGACTTAAAATCAGGTTTGTGTGTCTATTTCTTTGAGTTTACATACCAGGGGAAGTTTATTGTTATTCTTATGGATGTGGAAAATTTTCATCTTTTTTCACATCAGTTAGGCATCTCACCAACTTTCCTGGTGTATGGTTTTTCTTCTTCTCTTTAACGTCGTGTGTTTCCCTCGATAGAGGAGTTACGACGGCATCCAATTTTGATGGCCGCTCTCCCGGCCTTTCGTTCCAACGGGTCAGCCGCTCGACTGCAGCTGACGGCTGACACAATGTCCTCTTTTATGCTGTGCGCCTCTTAGGTCTTCCGCACGCGAGGACTGTGTGCTTCGAGGAGTAGGATTCTCTTCAGTGCTCGATTATGCGGCATCCGGGCGTACATGGCCGTACCATCTGAGTCATCTCTCAGATTTTCGACGTGACATCTCCAATATCAAGTAGGCTTTGGGGCTCGCATGTTCATGGCATTTGGTCACTACAGTCATCGCAATATCTGACCATTGGTTGGTTCGAGACGCCGTAAATCGCCGACGGTTGTGGCCCTCATTTCCGAGCCGTATAATAGAGTACTGCGCAGACCTGCCAAGTTTCCTGATTTTATCGTACTTAGTAGAAATAACCGAAGACAATAAAACTGTTTTGGTTCGATGCTAAATATAAATAGTTTCATTGATAGTAATCGTAGATTACATTCCGTGATTTTGAGTGCTCGTTATTGACCTATTAATGCTGTTTGGCTAGAAACTGTTGGAACTGCGTTCGCTTGCTAGGTTTAAATTGTAATCATTTAAATACAGTGTATTATCATTCTTTCAGTCTCTTTCCTTTGTTTACTTAAATAGATGACTGACTCATATTATTTTCTATTATATCTAGCGTGCGTTCTTGATTGTGTCCGTTTTCCTCGATTTTACCTGGATTATATTTTTTATTAGTTTTACCTTCGTTTTTGGATTTACTCAAACCTGCCAACTTTCCTGATTTTCTAATTAATTTACTGCTGTTTTTATAATTTACCGTGTCTAAAATTGGAATACTAGGCTCTACAACTGAGATCTAGATCTAGATAATATAAGCTTTTTATCTCGAATTTCAAATTGAGCATGGATCGATTTCTGAAGAAAAAAAAGGCCTTTGGAAATATAACATTCAGAAGATGTGGAACCTACCTCTAGATCTAGTTGTAATACTAATAGTTCTCAACCAGGCAAGAAACCTAAACCAAGTGTTAAATTTCGGGATGAATATAGGAAGGAATGGCCTTCTGTGAAAGGGGAGAGCTTTGCACATTGTGTACCTTGTGGTTTAGATGTTAGCATTGCCAGTGATGGAAAGGATGACATCAGAAAACATGTGAAAACTGTAAAGCATGCTACTGCAGTTAAGGACAGTCTATCCAGTAGGAATATCAGTGGCTTCATGACCAAGGACAGAGATTGCTCTGTGATCAGGGCAGAGGTTTTATGGACAATTTATTATTGAGAAAATTTGCCTGTCTCGGTTAGTAATCAGTTTGGGACTGTGTTAAGAGAAATGTGACCAGATTCGGAAATCGCTAAGAAATTTGCTTGTGGTCACACAAAAACGACTTGCGATAGCCAACAATTGCTAGGGTGCAACCGTCCTTATTGCAAATGTGAATCGATCGACATATCACGATTCAAAAATATTCATTCTCCCTATTTTGTCCCTGGAAAAGTTGGCCTGTCTGCACAAGTGTTAAAAAGCTCTTCCTCTCTTATCCAGTGGTATCAGCCGATCAGACAAAATTGGTAACAGACTGGAAGCTCTTCCAAACTGACAGTATTCTGGTCGTGATGGCATCTTGACACCCACTGCCCTTTCCAATAGTGTCCCGAGGTATTGGAAGGAATTAATCGATTCGATGTCAACGTCTGATAGGGCACTAGGGGCAGTGGTCGGAAGAGGTTGTCTTGGTAGACACTTTTGACAGACGAAAGATGTGTTGCTCTTCTACAGTTTTGCCATTCCGCTGCATCTCTGGTGGACCCACTTGCTGCACTGTGCACACTGAATGGCGCTCATGGCGACATTAATGTTACAGATGCTGCAAGGATAGGATTGTGTTTGGTGACCACTTGCCGGAGCAATTTTGTCTTCTTTGGTTGTGTTTGGTGACCACTTTCTGTCATCAAGTTCTTCTACTGTTTTTCCTTTAGGTCATTGAGCAATTTTGTCTTCTTTGACGTTGAAATTAAGAGAAATGACTTAAATGGAACCTTCATCAGGCCAGAAGCTTCCATGATCACGTTCATCTTTGTACATTTTTATGTTTTTTATTTTGTTCAAAGTTCAACTTCTTACTGTTTAAAATGCACATATGGGATAATGTTGACAAATTAAAAAATTTAAACATGGACCAATGGGAGGTCATTAATTTTGAGTCATCTTACAATTGAATTAGCAGTGGGCATATGTCATATACACTAATACAGTTAGTTTAGAATTAATTGCAACTGGATACTCCCGTCCATTTTTGTTAATCTTTTAAACTTTAGTTACTAATTCTTTATAATTTAAGAGAAGGTGGACTTTTATTCAATAGTCTCACTGGAACTTTGGTGGACACCTGATTGGACGTTGAATTTTTTTCTTCTTTTTTTTGTTATCGATGATCAAACTGATGGTCGAAACATCTTTGTACATTTTTATGTTTTTTTCATTTTGTTCAAAAGTAAAGAGTTCAACTCTCTATATTATATATGATTATGTACAAATGTTTAAAATGAAACAATGGGACATATGGGATAATTTGATCAAATTAAAAATTTTAAACATGGACCAATGTTAATTTTGAGTCATCTTACAATTGTCAAAATGTCATACACTAATACAAACATTTAGAATTAATTGCAACTGGATTTATTAATGGCAGATGTCCATTTTTGTTCATCTTTTTAAACTTTAGTAACTAAATATCTTTATAATTTATAGCTGAAGGTGAAGCTAAATTTATTCAATAGTCTCATGTCTTTAACTTTTAAGCAGGATTTGAGGGGGTGAAATTTGATTTGAAAGAAAGGATGGTGCTAAAATGACACTTTTTTCTCTTTGAACGGTTTTTTTTACTGTGTCGAATTATGTGGTTGGATGGGAACATAACTGAATGGCATAAATGAAACATCAAATATGTTACTTTTTATTTCAATTGTATCTTTGTGCACTTTCAAAATCATAAACATTAAATCAGTCTTTAACTTATCAATCAGATGGCTGGTGACCCTCATCTTTATCATTTTTGCACACTTCCATATGATATGATAAATTCATCACATCCATGTCTTTATTTCAAAACCTGAATCTTTCAAGGGTAACTAAAGTTGTAAACTTAAGGGTGAAATTCAGGTGTATCATGCATTTTTAGGGGTAATATAGTGTTGCATTTTGTTTCATACATGCATTTCATGTGGCTGGTCTTTTCATTATTTACATCCATGTTAGGTAGACAAAGCCAATTTTCATGTAAGGAAAAAATGATAAAAGTGAAAATTTCATTTGCGTACATCGAATGAATGGTTCTGATGGAAACACCTATTGATTTTCTCATATGAAAATTGTTGTTTATTTTAATGACAAAAGGATGTAAGTAAATGTGAAACATGTTAGTTGCACTAGTTTTATGTGCGAACAAAAAAATAATTCTGCCCTGTAGTAAGTTTTGCCCAAACATAGTGGTGTATTAAATTGTAATGACATGAGTTTTGGGGGGGAGGGGTTGAAAATTGTAGGTTTAATTGTATTCATTCTTCGGAAAATGATCTTCATTTAAAATAAAGCAATAGTTAAAGTAGCAGACGTGGTGCCAGTTACATTGTATTTGCCGACAAATGAAAATTGACTTGGAAGTCATGCCAGCAAATTTACGATTATTATGCTCTGAGCCATCATCCGACCTTCAGGCATGATGGCAATGGTTAAAATTAGTTAATTTGGTATTAATGTGACTTCATTATTCTGATATTGATACTTCATTGCCGATTCGATCGAACAAAGACAAAAAACAGCCCGTGGTGGATTTGAAGTTTATTGCCCCTTGTGTTTTGAGCCATGCACAGATTATCCTTTGTCTTGCTATTTCATCCACCTGCGCTAATGCGGGACTTGCAGGATTTGGGGAAATTATGTCAGTCAGTTACAGGATTTTTTAGCTTGGACCACTGGCACCCATGGTAGCAGATAGGAATATTTTTATAGGTAGAGAAAAACTGTTTTGATCTTTTCATTGAAATGGTTTTGGATTTCTCTTCTTTTCTTTCTTCAGAATATGGACAAAATATTATTTTACCTACAAAGGCAGTGAACAACCAGCACAAAAGCCTTCTTTTCTTTCTTTCAGAATATGGACCACAAGTAACAAAGAGGTTTGTACAACATTCTCTCTCTGAAGAATATTACCAGTAACAGTCTTGTGTTTTTGCTTGTTTATTTTGAAATCACATTTCTTTTCTATCAGGATAACAATATTTTATTTAAAGAAACATTTCAGCTCATTTACAGTTTCTACTAGCAGATACTCCAACCTTAATTTCATTCAAAGAAATATATTTCTGCAAGCAGTTTGAGTTTTGATGCTATTTGCTATTGTTAATTTTAGAACATTTTGCATTGTCCTTGAGAAAGATTAGTTTCATCCATTATTCACAGATGATGCTACCAAAAAAATTTCACAACTCTTATCAAAAGACTTCAAGTCCTTCAAAACAATGGAGCCAGACTTATCTTTAATTTTAACAAACAAACATTTGATAACATCCCCGCTACTTTCAGAATTTCTCTGGTTAACAGTAGAAAAAAGAGTAAAATTTAAAGCTGCAACTTTAGTTTACAAATGTCGCGATGGAACAGCACATTATTACCTTCAAAGTCTTTTAACTGTTTATAAACCTGGTCAGACTTTAAGATTGTCTCTATTACGCCCAAAAGTAAAAACTAGTGCGGGTACACAATCTTTCGCATATTATTATAGCCCATTTGTGTGGAACACCCTCCCAAAGTCTTAAAGAGTTGTCAATTTTTAGAAAAACCATATAGACATATCTTTTTTTAACTAGTTTAAGAAACCTTTCTTTCTTAAATGAAAAATTACATAATTTTGTTAGGGTTGTATTCATCCTGTATGTGTGTGTGTCTGTGGAATATGAATTCATGACAGTTTTGACTTTTATAAAAAAAATCTTTCTTCTTCTTGATTACATTATTGACCGTCTTGTTCTATGCTACATTCTTGTAACTTGATATATGTAATTCATATAATGTATCATATATTTGTTTTTAATGTAATACTCCAAGAGCCTTACCATTGTGTGTGGATGAATGTGCAATAAAAATATACATAATTATTTTTATTTTATTTTTCTTCCTTTTTTGTTTTTAAATCAAAAAAGAACAAGCAGAAGGCTGAATTGAATAAATTTGTGACATCAAGCAACAGCCAAAGCAGTGGGCCGGGAGTGAAAATTTCAACAAATACACTAAACATGACAGAGACCTTCAACTGCCAGGCAGTAGATTTATACAGAGCATTGACATTAAGGCCTGTAAGTCTATTGGTTTCTTCTTAGAACTGTTGTGTGTCTGTATTGTGGCTCGCACATTACCAGTTCTAATCAACAGTGTCTAGGCACACAAAGTACATAATGCTCTTTTAGTTTAATATAAATGGGTATTAGTACGATTACAGCATACTATAGGTTCCCAAAAAGTCTACTGTACATTTCGGACTAAACGTTTTCAAGTGTAGTTTAATCTGAAAACGAAGAAAATCAAAACAATCATGTCCTTTGAGTTGCTTTGGACTAGACTGACTTTGATGTTTTGTCTTGATAGGAAATAGAAAAGAAATTTAATTATTGTTTTCGTTAGATTTTGTCACAAGAAGTAGTTCAATATCACCTGTGTCCATAGATGAGAGGGTCCTTACAGGTTACAGGGTAAGCCTTTATTTGAAATCATGCTTGAGATCTCAGTGTGTAAGTACATAATGGGTGGTTGGCGGGAGCTGCTAGTACTGTTGGTCCTACTTCTTTCGTCTCCCTCCTTATTTTATCCTTCAACTTGCTGTTTCCTCTTAATTCACCCCTGTGATCACTACATATGGTGAGTGGGGTAAATTTCAATGAAACCAAAACTATTTTAGCCTTGTGTTAAAATGAGAGCCAAGTTAATAAATGTGTAAGTATAAGAGAAAAGAAAATGATGAGAAGGTTACTAGTCAGTGTAAACGAAGTTAGTTGCTGTCATTTTCATTTCATGTCTCCATTTCTCTCTGCAGATGGTGGAAGCTTACATGGGTTCAGAGATAGTATTTGACTCAACTAAGGGTGAAAAGGTTCTCCTAGCAGGTGGCAACATAATAGGAGAATTTTTAGAATTGGTAAGTGGCATTTAACGGGAAGATTGTTACTTCTTTTTTTAGAATTAGGAATGTTGGTTCTTGGTGGCGTGAGTGAGAAATATAGAAATTCATCTTCAGTTGTAATGTAATATAAGGTCAATATTGGGCCCATTTTGATTTGATTGTACCCACATCCGCAACTAAGGTGGCCTCTGAGTTTTTGGTAAGATTTTTTTTTTTTTTGCCCAGACCGCTTTTAGTAAACAGCGAAAGGATCTTTGTCGTTTGCAGTCTTTGTGATCTGCACACAAGACCTACTTTTTATTGTCCATCTCCGACGGGACTAGGCGTCGATCCACCTACCTGGACTTGGGGTTAGATAATTGGGACCACTACTCTTTCAAACTGAACAATACTGAAGTATTTTCATACAATTCTGTTTTTAATGTCGCCAGAAATTTCCAACTTACATACTGTTCCCGTAACGACTGTTCCTGCTACAAATATTGACACTACATGTATTAATATTATGACAATTTTCCGACTATGAAAGTGTTTTGTATCCTTGCATGACTGGTCAAAAGCAACAAAAAATACAGTAACTGAGTAATCTGTACACCAAGGAATGCTACTTTTGGGAGGGGAAAAAAGCCAAGCGTGCTTTTATCTTTACCGGGTCGACGGATGCCATTGCCATGATAAAAATGGAACAGGAAACTGAAAGGGGAATGTGAGAGGAAAAGTAACAGGTGGCATTTTATTCTGCATTGGTTTAGATCTAACGTCATATTTGACACCTTAAAATGAAAGTGAAAGCAGGCCCTTTCCTTCCTCACTGGGCTTATACTTAAGACATAGAGGTATTTCAATCACATCTTATTGTTTGTTTTGACAACATATAAAATTACGGTAATTATTTAATGATGTATTTCGCAGTAATTTGATAATTCTTCACTTCATATATTTGGTACAATGAGACTGAGAATGCTTTATTGACCATGTGTTAATGTTGACAAACATTCATTACATTTTACGCAAAAGTGCAAGTTCTACTATCAGATAACAAAAGTATGTAGTTTAACCGAAAGAGTGTATTCACAGAGGTTTTCAAGCTCTTTCTTTAAAATTAGTTACAAATTGTATATGTAAGTTGAATATTATAATATGAGTCACATACGAATGAAAATCAATGGAAGTTATATAATTAAATTCATTTTGCAGATGGTCGGCAGGCTGTCAATAGTCTTCATTAATAGTTTCCTTATATTCCTTCACAATGAGATTTCGGAGTGGAATGTGTTGAAATTTACAATTAATCAAGCAATAGTCAACCTTTATTTTAATTTTTTTTTTTTTTTACTCACCATTGTTGTCATTAGATTTAAAAGCATTTCTCAAGTCTCCAGTAGCATCGTACAAGAATTCCTTAAATGAGTGAGTGAGCAAGATGACAGATCAAAGCAAATTAGTTGAGATCACAAACCTTATTTTGTAGGAGACATTCATCATAGGGGAACATGGATTTATCGACTGATTCATCTTTTTATTATATAATGTTGCCAGGATGCAGTTGTTTGAATACACAATCTGCATCTGTCCGTTTTTCTTTACCAAAATAACAATTGTCAATTTCTTCCACAGGAACCGAATCAAAAGATTGTCAAAAAGTGGCGGAAAAAGGACTGGCCATTTGATCATTATTCAACCGTGACAATTGAGTTGACAGAAAAGGAGGGCAAAACAACGTTAAAACTTAAACAAACAGAAATACCTAGTTCACACGTGGACAGCACAAGAGAAGGCTGGAAAGAAAATTACTGGTCTCGAATAAGACAGATATTTGGGTTTGGATCAAAGATTTTTGACAGTAATGAATTATAAACAGGAAGGGTGGGGTGTAAGTATATGTAGATTTCAGGGCCTGTTTTTTTTTTTTTTTTTTTTTCCCCTTCACAAGAGGGTTTCGTTTTGCAAGAAAGAGTAAAGTATGGTTGTGTTACTATTGCTGTTCTTCTTACTTGGGTAGAGTTACCACTAGTGACATTTTTGGCATTTCATCGCCTGCATGACAAACCGTATCAAAGATTTTGAGATTTTTCAGAATTTTTTGCTATTTAAGTATAATTTTATGAAATTTTATTTATAGATATTGTAAAACCAATTTTGTTTTACCCTGTTATGATCATTTCTTGACGACTTGAGTCGATTTTCTCGGATACCTGGATTTTGGTGATAGAACGCTTTGTCATGCAGGCACTTATTTTTCCTATCCATCCAAAATTACATTACGTGGCTTTATTCCTTTGTAAACCTTGTCTATATTGAGATTTGTTTACGTTATGTCTTCTCTTCTCTCTGTGCGAAAGGGATTCAGGATTGTTTTATGCCTCAGGCTACATGTTTGTTAGAAGTTGACTATATATTCTTTAATTGTGTCATGGAATAAAGATAATGCTATCTGAAGCCAGTAAATTTATCACATGTGTTTATTCTTTTTATTTTTAGTGAATTCACGTTATGTGTATGTGTTTATATTTTTTGTTTTGGTTCTTTTTTCTTTTTAACCCATTTTCCCCTACCAGAAGACGTTGATCTAGATTCAATTACCCTTCTGGTGCGTGACATTGGGAAAAGGATTCTTCTCTCTCCTTGTCACTATTGTAAGTCCATTACGACAAAAATTGATGATAAAAATCAAAACAAAATAAATAAAAAAACGTAGACGATTGAAGCAGAACGATGAAATGTGTATGTTTAAGCGAGGTAATACAGTAGCTAAAAATACCATCAATGACGGGCTTCGCAGAAAGTGACACAATTACATTAGGATCATAACCTTTAGTGTCAGAAAGAGGCTTAAACAGACCGATCAGCTTTCTAGAAATGATAGCACTTAAAACAAGTAACAAAAATAGGTTTGCCTAGCCAATATGATCGTTGAAAGAGGTTTTATCCACAGCTGGCTTGAACAATGAGAAGCAAGCGGGCATGTGGGCTAAACTATTGGGAATGTTGTGCATGAGGGTTTTTTTTTACAAACATGACATAATCTGTATTTGTGTGATGCAATACTGTTATCATTCTTCAGTCATTGCACAAACAAGTAAGAAAGCAGTATTCATCACATTTAAAGTAGACTTTATTCTTCATTCGTCATTGTCATTCTTGTTGTAAGACAACAGTTCAAGCTTTATCTTAGCAATAAAACAAGTCACAACAGTAGTAAAATGGCAAATACATGAAAACATGACATTCTGATGAGCATGATTGGATTATGATCAATATATACACAAATATTTATATATATATAAAAACTTTGATTTTTATATTTCGCCAATTTTTTTGTTATGCAGTGATAAAATAAAGCAAACGTATTCAAGGTTTAAAATATGTATGTATTCATGATGATTAGGAATACTCCATAATTTAATTAATCTGTAATCGTCAAAACATATCACAAATGAAAATACTTTATGCCTTTTACTTTTATGCTTCAATTAAAGTACATTTTTTGTCTCAAGTACACTTTACTGTCAAATGCATACTTTAAATAAAATCCCCTACTTGGCAGCAGCACAACTCATTCAGAATGTATACATTTACTAGTGTCAATATTCATACTTTCAAATCTCCTACCTGGTTGACAGGAGAATTTATCACCACTTCAAATGCATACTTGTACTGCTATTACTATAAACACATTCATACTATTACTATACATGTACTTTCAAATCTCCTGCTCGGCTGGTAAGACCATCACTAGAGCTTCAAATGCAGTTTCAGTGTGAACATTCATCACACTTTCATTCAATCCCTTGCCTGGTTGACATTAAAAATCAGTAGCAGGCCCTACAACTTCAAAAATACACTTTTACTGCAAACATGTTTTTACATTCTGTATAGTGTATACCTTATTTTTACCACACACATTTTCAAACATAAGGGCACTTGTTCTTCCAGTTCTTTCAGGCAGCAAAGGAGGGGGGTGGGGGGGGGGGGGGGGGAGATAATATCCATACAGGAGATATAAACATGAGCTATAATGTTCTCATATTTCCACATCACTAAATTAAGGAATCAAAGCAATCCAATGACTTTTATTATCCAAAAACATTTCTGCTGTGACTGACAGCTTCATTCATAAAATTTTAAAAATAAACTTTTTGGCCCCACTAGAGACTTCCTTCGAGAAAATTAATCTTGTAATCACATCCAGTTTTATGTTATTGGACATGCAGAGGTTCAATGGAGAAAAAAGTTTTCACAACATCTTTTGAATGGATTTACTTTTGGCAATCAAAAAACATAGGCTATCTGTTCAAAGTCCCCTGTCCCAGGCATTCAATTAATTCAGAGCCATGATTTATTTTAAAATACTATGGTAATAGTTATATATTATAAAAAAAAGTAATTAACTGCCAATCTTTTTTATAATAATATCAGTTGTCACTATAATTTGTTTTGTAGGTCAACAAAAGTAACATCAAGTAATAAAAATAAGTTCCTCATTTTCAGCCATGGCATTTATTATCCTGGAGTTTTGATAACATTGCCAGAATAGCTTCAGCTCCCTTTATGACCTTCTCGTACATGTCTGCACCCTGTGACCTTATACAAAGACTAGGCACATCGGAACTGGTAGGTCGCTGGTAAGAAGTCGACGGTACCATTAGACTAGGAAGATGGGAAGCACCTACAGATGACTTAGGAAAGTTAATATATCTCTGGAAGATGACTCTGGTTCGTTTCCAAAGCTAGCATCACTGGCCTCTGAAAGAGATTTGCAGCTGGAAGTTACCTCTGAAGTTTTCGTTACATCTGTGGAAGAAATTTCTTCCTGTTGTTCGGGGTTGCCAACGCTGCTGCTAGAGACAAAATTGTCTATGTCTTTATCCCATGCTTGGCTTGCATGGTCAATGTAAGGAGACAAAGAGGTTGAAGAACAGGGTTGAGGGGAGATGGATCTATGCCTTTCAGACAATTTACAGATGGCTGAATCCTCTGAGCTTTCAAACAGTTCAATTGTAAAGCGACTCTTGGAAGAATGTTGAGGTGAAGCACACTGTGCCTCTCTGGAGTCGTTGAAGGATATTTTCTCATCTTTAATACCATGTGTAGAGTCTGAGGAATCGACTTTGTCCAAATTTTGACCACCAGACGACTGAAAGACGGGCAACTCAAGGACTTCTTCATCGTCTTCTTCCACTGTCCGCAGTTTTTTTCTTTGGTATTTCATCTGGTTGATAAGACAAACGTGCACAGTTCAATAATGCTAAAATCTTGATACATACATTATATACATTGCAATTACTAACATCACTGCATACTAAAAATACTTGCAAAAACAAACAAAAAATACACGGTGATGACATATGATGTCTCTGTGTGCGTATCGGTATTACTATTACAAGCAACTCTTACATTTTACATTAGAGTGAATATATGAATATATGAGGATGTCAGGGCAAGAAGGATATGGCCTAAAAATAAAAGAGTTGATCACTGTATGCCACTATACAGTTTAACCGAATAAAGTTCCCTTGGACATGCATTGCAAGGGGCATTTCTTATAATAATAATACTTCATCCCCATTGCTAGCACTTAGCAGTGGATTAATTATTATCACTATTGCCAAAAACGAGACAAAGTCCAAGGTAGAGTTTGAAAATGAACTAAAACTATTACCACTGCTAACAGTCATTCATGCTTGAGTCTTTAATTAAATGAGGACAGGGCATTGATCCATACTTGTTTGTTTCACCGTAATTTACCCTGTCCCAACATATGCAGTGATTTCAGGGTGAATTGAAAGGAAACAGCAAGATGAAAGACAAGTGGGAAAGGAGAGAAAATAGAACCTACCAGTAGATCCCGCCAACCTCCGACCATTGATCCATACGACTTTCAAAATTATGAATAGAGTAACATTAGTAACAATAGACCCACTGCTTTGAAACTTGCATACTTCACGAAGAAGCATCGAAGTTCACTGAACAAAAGTTCCTTGGGAAGCATCAAACTATTTTTTTTGCAAGAACCCTTCAAAGGCTTCATACTTCATGATCAAGTAATGGGTGCCAAAAAAGTAAAAAGTCCAAACTAACTGACTACAGCCATAGCAGTATCATCTTACACTTGTAAAAGCTTATAAAAATTTAGAATGCCTCACTACACATCCTGTGGTTCCCGCAAACAAAATTTGGATGTACGGAGTGCAACATATGTGGTCACAGTTACAGTGGAAACCGATTACGACAGGAACGATAAGGAAGAGGTTACAGTCCTGTTATAAAATATAACCGATTCCTGTTATAAATAGATTGCAAGGGAAATACATGTAACCCAAAAGTCATGATAGGCCTAGCCAATCATTCGTTCATCATACAATATTAACCAATGGTAGTCCAGCCATCGTAATGTACATACTACTACAAACACACTCTCACCACCTTTCTTTTAAACATCGGCATTGGGTCTTGATAAGTTTTTAGGAATTATTAGGCTTATATCTACGGTATACACACTTGTGTACCTCTCAGATTTCAACCCATATACGTTCAGAAATGATCAAAGATCTAAATCGAACGCCAGTAGTGACAACCATTCTGATTGACCTTGATTTGATAACAAAAATGTTACAAAATTTATGCGGAACTGATTTTTGTGCCGATCTTCAAAAAGTCCACAGAAAGAATTGGTGACAGCTAGACTCCTTCTGTTAGTCTGACAAGAGAGATTCAGTTATTGTAAAACCAAAAATTTTGCGATGTCTGATTTTTGTGCCGATCTTCAAAGTCCACAGGAAAAATTACACAGCTAGACTCCTTCTGTGAAAGTTTCATTAGCTTTGCCTGATGTCTTTCATTTTATGAATTTTTTTTTTAAGTATCAAAAAACATCAGTCTGGGCTAAAAATAGCTCAGTCTAAAGCGAAACGTTAGGAAACTATCTATCAATTCAATTAATTTAAAAAATGAAAATTTAGTGTGAACAAAATTTTTATTAGAATGATAGTCGTGTGCTTTTTTATTTATTTGCATATAGACTTTATTATATTTTATACACATTATATTACATATATACAGACAGAAAGAAAGAAAGAAAAAGAAAAAATACCTGCAGATTCATCGATTTATGGAACAAGATGACCTCCTTCGTCTTGTTTGGCTATCACTCTCCGACTCAAGTTTCTCATCTATCTCATCTGTACTATTTTCTTCTCTTTCCCTTGTCCGTATCCATATTTTCACTGGACCCTTTTGACCTTTCCACCTCAACCTTCTTCCTCTGCAATTCCTCTCTCTTTTCCTTTCCTCTCTCTCCCTTCTGGCAACCTCAGCATCTGCCTTAGCTTGCGCGGCGGCTAACATGTCAGCTCTCTGCTGCTGGTGCAGACGGCAAGTTTTGATGACGGACTTGAGGGTTTTAGACAGCCCGCTCGGATTCGGCTCAGGAATAACATTAAGGATCAGCTGCATTGCTCGAAACTCCTGTAATGCAAAGTCAAAGTTGGTGTTTATAAACCTGGTCCTAGATAAGAATGCCAGTGTATTATTGATAAATAAATAAACACTTGCAATGGTAGAGAGGTGAACACTTACAAATACATGACCACAGCGGAAATAATAATATAAATTTATATGCAGTCATAATTATGCATTTCAAGATTTCGGGGGGGTCTTCTTTGCAACCGAACTATTCTTTTTACTGATCCCTTTACATTTTTCAAACATTATACAGTCGACTCCACTTGTAGTGTTGTAATGATCTTCAGATGTATTGATCTTTTTCCCTGGAACCGGCTCTGATGTCATTGAACTTCTATGAAAATTAGACGGTTGTAATAACTTCAATAGATCCGTTCTGACAGTTGTAGTGAACTGAATTTTCTCCCCCTTCCTCTAGTCTATAATAAAAATTAAACGAATGTGTTGATTTTTTCCATGATAAAGTTTAACCTGAGGATAACATGCCAAATAAGTCAAACGGTCTATCTGAATAATGTACAAGTACAGTATGTCTTCATTTACTGGGCCCAGACTTGCGCTTGCTTATTGTTATTACAAGCGTTTATTACCTAAGTGACGTAATGCGTACACATGTATTCCAACGACAATGAAGTGCTGGGATTAAGAATAAGACTCACAATGAAAACACTGATTTTCTTATTTCTTTGACTAGAGCTGGTTTTGCCATGATTAAATCCACTTTTGAGTTCTATTACAATGGACATATTGATGAAAGTAATTTCATCCACCTCAAATGATGATAACTAGGGTAAGGAAAAGATAATAATTAAAGAACACACACAAAGAAAAGATGAGGAGAATGACATAGCAGACGACAATACCTACCACCTTCGCAAGATATCATTACACAACGACGTCAGCCATGTAAATGAGCGTGACATGTGAAATAAACAATTTTCTAAAAATTCACCCGAACACACAATTGCTTACCCCAAACAGTCTGTTCAGTACTTGCATGACATCTCTTTCGCATTCATTCTTGCTGAGAGAATCAGCTTCTGCTACGATGGATGCATAGAGCAAGCCCATGATGTTTTTCCCTCCATCAGTAATGATATGTTCATGCACCTGTTAATGAAAAAATTTTTTTTTTAATTTAACTTTGATGTCATCGTATAAAAGTGTTTTTCCGGTCACAATCACTTCTGGTTAGCTTTTGCATCATAAAATCCAGCTCACATCAAAATAAAATACTCTCTTATTTTAGGCTTACACGGTTTGCAACTTTCACCATCAATATGCATTCACCTGTATTGTATTCCCCCGGAAACACGAAAGGCAATCAGTGACTTGATCAGTGACTTTGCAATGATCCTAAGTTAACAAAGTATATTGTTTCATGTCTTTTTCATCTACTTTTATAAGTTCTTTAAAAAATATAAACTTTTGCATGTATTATGACTTACCGGCTCTCCCTCTTAATGTGAATTAAGTTTTCTTGAGACTCCCCTTTACGTGAGTCATTAAGACTTGTGGGTCTTACCTCTTTCTTCTTTTTTTTACCCTCCATAAAACGAATTGATAACCTTTATTCTATGACAGTGAACAGCTTCCTTCAAGTAGTTGGTATTGTTTCCAAAATAGGAACAAACCCGTCTCATATTATGCGACAATGCAATAACTTGAATTTGCTTTTTAATTCCTCTCTTAAGACAGGGCATACCTTGGGAAAGAAGTTCCTGAAGAACTGATAGATGTGATCATTGTTGAGAGACCCTCTCTCGTCCAAAAGTATTGTGTCGATGTAATCAATGAATGAGTTACACTTGCAAAGCGTGTTGACAAGGACATGGTCAGGATCAGCAGTCTGGAAGACGAAAACAGTTGGCAATAAAACATATAGTTAACAAAGGTTGGCCCCCTGTCTATTAGTGCTGACACAGCTTCACAATGTTATGCGGATAATCTCGGTCTTCAAATGAAAACACAGTATTCATAGTTATCGTATCTTTGATAAAACTCTGTGGTTTCTAAAATATGCATTGATCGTGAAAATCTAATTTATTCACAGGAGTTAACGATGTTATTATTATTGCTACGGAAGAAGAAAAAAGCATTGCTAAGTTCTACACCCATAAATGGACATAGAAATATTAGACCAACACTTTGTTCAAAAAGAGCAAAAGGAAAAAGAGAAGAAAAAAAGCTTCTTTAATTTTATTCACTTGCAAACATGATTAAATGGTGCTCAATGTTATGTGCGTTACTTTCCATAATGTTCTGAAGTATAAAGAGTCATTCTATTATCACATTTCAGGACTATAAATGATTTATACAAACAGTAAAGGAGACAAATTTACCAGATTTTTTGAAAATTTGTAAAAAAAAAAACCAAACCAATCTTTACAGTTACTTTCTTGTTGCTGACACTGGTGAATTTTTAAACAGCATGGGACCCAGCATCAAATGGAAAATTAAATTGTGTTTGTGAAATGAAGCTCTTAATTCGAGTCATAAAAAGTTTGTTTGATTCCTATCTACATTTCTTTGTTAAGCATCATTTGACCATTATTTCCTTATCTCATATCTTTGATCCATATCTCTCAATTCTCTATCACTATTATATCATCATGCAGTACACATGTAATAAAATCTCCAAAATCTATTAGAAGAAAAAAGCTTCCTTTGTAAAGCTGGAAACTGGAAGTCTGTTTAGACGTTCACTTTCTCGTTGAAAATTAAAATTCACATACAAAATAAAGCAAGAAAGAAAAGCAATGAGCATCCATCAATGAGGCCCTTACCTGTGACGTCTCCATTATCTCATTCCAAAGCTTGGCAAAATAAGGAAGATGAAGGGGCACACCTTCATATGCAACCATTGCATCTGGTATTTAAGAAACAAGATCACAGAAAAGCATTCAAGTTCATTTCCTGTATGACAATGATAGCAGAGGCACAGTAGAGCTGATGTAAATCAAACCATAAATCCCATTTATTCTTAAAGAAAACTAAATTAAGTCAATACAATCCACACACAAAACAAAAATTTAGTTGCTATACTACAATTGCAAGAAAAAGTAATATTGAGAAAGGGAAAGATGGAGCATTAAAAGTGTATCTTTACAATCATGATAATGTAACCTGTCACTCCTTTTAATCAAAATTGTTCCGAAATCCTAATCACTCATACTTCCACCAACTCTTTTATCTCAGGCTCAAGAGCATTTATTTGACCTGTACAATTATAGGGCATCTAAAAATTTTAATGCGTCAGTGGCCAAGTGGTTAGGCTGCCAGACTGGGGATTAGGAAATCCTGGGTTTGAATCCTGGCAAAGCTCGATTCGACGTTGTGTTCCTTGGACGCATTTTCCCCATCCTATCCAGGTACAAATGGGTACAAGCACTAGCTTGGGAATAAAAATCTGCGTCAGACTAGCGTCCTGTCCGGATCACCTGTTCCGCTTCACATAATTGAAACCAGGATAATCTCCAGTTCTATGGGCCTTAACAGCCTTTAAGGAACTTTACTCTTTCAACTTTACTAAAACATAAAGACAACATTTTATCTGATAACTGTTGGTGTACACAATAGCAAACAGAGCACGTTTTGTAACTTACACAAGTTGATGAGATCTTCATTCAAGGTCTTGTGATTGATTGCCATACGACACATTCTGTCTATCAGCCGGTGGTAAGGCTCATAGTAACTTGCCAGAGCTTTGTCGTAGTCCTCATCTTTGCCCTGTCACAACATATTATATGATATTATTGTGTGCTCAATTGTATGTTATATTTGACTAGCATTGTTACTTAATTAAATAATAGGTAGTAAAGTATATTATGTATCCCCGTGGGAAGACATGAACCAACTACGGTCAACAGCCAGAGACCAAAAACAGTGGAGGATTCTATCTGCGAAAATCACGGGAGAGCTGAGGTGGCTTTATCCGTTGATATAGCCATAAGTCAGTTATATCCTCAATCACTATCCCCATCATCATTCCCCACTATCATCATCACAACCATTAACATTATCATTATTCTTATTGTCATCAACATCATTATTACTACAATGTATTAAAATATGGCCTGTGTTGATGTGAATATTATATTACTATTTAAGCTTCAAATTTGTCGTCAGGGAATTTATGTAACCATATGACAAATTGCCCTGCATGAATGGATAATAAAGATATATATAATTATTATTCTTATTATAAACAATGTTGATAGCCTACGTATCTGTATAAAGCGCATCATGTTTAACTTTTAATCTATTTTCAAACCCGTACATTCTTCAATGAAATGTAAAACTGCTCCAAACGGCACAAAGTCATATTTCGAAATAGAGCATGTATGCCAACGAACCCGCTCACAATCCCTTTCAACAAACATGAAATAGGCATACAATCAGTAATATTGTATCACGTCGGAACTGGTTCAAAACCCCATTTAGATTACAGGCATGGAAGGGTCTTGTTAAGTGATAATATGAAGTGCGTGACTGGCATATGATGTAAAGTCAGTGAGCTTGCACCTGTGCAGCAATATGGACTATGAATCGATTTTTATATCTTTCAACTTCAAATCCAGTTTTTATTTTTAAACAATAAATCCATTTTTTTTATCTTTCAACTACAAATCCATTTTTTCCCTTTAAACTGTAAATCCATCTTCTATCTTTTAACTCTAATGAGCTTTTACCTTATGGGCCTCTATCTGAGAACCATGAAAGAACATCTGGAATTGAGGCCTGTTGGGTCTTACATTCGCTTTGTTGGCAAGGCCATGATAGGAAGGCGCAGGGAAGAATGGACCAATGTTCACTGAAGAGAGCAAAAAGAGCAGTGGAATTATTTCACATATTATGACAGGTGTATAAAGCAAGTGATATGAAGCATCAGCACAGTTAGAAATAATAACCCCCATAATACATGCTTAATTGCACAAATGCTTGGTTATCGTTGCTCCAGATCAACACAATGACACCTATGAAATTCTTCGTGTTTTGAAGATGAGCAAAGAGGGTCTAGGGAACAATCAGAAATATTGTTTCTTCAAAAGCTTCTTATGATTCTTTTAAATATTTTCTCGTTTCTTCATCAGGGATTCGGTAGTCTAGAGGGAAGGTGTCATCCTCTCAACCCAAACGTCGTGGGTTCCAAGCCCCGACCGTTGCTAAATTTACTTAAGTTTTTTCCTCTCTGGTCCAGGTAGGTGGATCAATACCTAGTCCCATTGGAGACAGACAATAAAAAGGAGGTCCCATGTGCAGATCACGACACTTTGTGTACGTTAAAGATTCCATGGCTATTTACGGGACAACCCGGGAAAATTAAAAATCCTACCAAAACCCCGAGATCTTAGTTGTGGATGTGAATAAACTCAAATAGAATCAGAGTTTCTTCATCAAATCAGCTATAATTGGTTCTGTTCCCCTGAATTAACTTACTTGAGGCATTTGAATTCTGAAAGGCACTGTGGGCATGGAAAAGAGTTGCGGTGAGAAACTGGGTGATGTCCTTCTGTATGACTAGAACCATTTTGTGTAGAACATCTGGAAATAACAGGCAAAGATAAATGTATCAAACTTCTCTCCAATTCAAAAACAGGGTTAATGGATAAGCAAGAGAGTTAAATAAATAAATGAAAACTAAATGTTAAAACTTTTTTAACCAAAAAAGACTAACATTTTTATCCTTCTGTAAATGGCAATGCCTTTGTTTAGAAGTATTCAATGTCTACATCTTCATTGCGGATAATTACAGAAAAACTTAAATATTTCATACCTAAGGCAATACTCCTCAGATTATTTGGCACAAAGGAATTGAGGAGGGTCAACAGTTTTTTGGCAGCTTCATTCCTTTCTTTCCATTGGTTGATTGTGGTGCGAATATCAGCTTTAGAAGACAGAAAATGTTACCATAAAATCATTTGTTAATTTCAATCAAGCATCCTCTCTCTCAGTAAAGTATTATTCATACGCCTACCCATTTCTTTCAAAATCATCTTTTCACATTTACAAGTATCATTGAGTAGCTGTGTAAGTCCTGTAGGCATACAGCCACAAATTCATGTGTCTACAGCTTGAAATAAATTCTTCAATAATACTACACGATCTCTTACACAAAAGGAAATGAATGTACTAAGTTCCAACGACCTCCTTCACAATTCTTATGATTTTGTTACTTTCTTTGGAGTCTACTCTATTCATCCTATGCAGTGATTTCAGGGTGAATTATTAAGATGAAGCAGCAAGATGAAAGAAAAAACGTGTGGAAGGATGAACAACAAAAATGTGAGAGAAAGAAAGAAAGAAAAAAAGAAAGAAAGAAAGAAAGAAAAAAAAAAAAGAAAGAAAGAAAGAAAGAAAGAAAGAAAGAAAGAAAGAAAGAAAGAAAAAAAAGAGAGTAAGATCTACCAGTATCACCTGTGAAACACCCAACCCTTTCATGTGAAACCGACCTTTTCTTTCCCATCTTTTGCTGCGAGCAATAGGGAATGGATAAGCTGTAGAACATCAATCAGATCTCCCGTCACATGGCACGCGGTAGCTTCGTGGAACATGGTGTAAATGATGAAAAAAGACTGAAAATACCAAGAACGACAGCAGGGTTTCAATCTTGATAGCAGTTAATCCGTTAATACATCATAGGAAAACATACTGTTACGGTATTTTTACACACGATTAGCAGCCCTGTAATTTCGATAGTAAACATCTATTCTAAAGACATTAGGTTAATCAAAAACAATCTTTGAAACTGTTATACATAACAACGTTCAATTTATACTTGAAAATAGTATCAATTCATCATTGGTTCTTAATTTTATGGTACTATTGTACACCTGAATTGGCAGTCTTCATACTAATTTGCTAAATTGTAAATCAACTTTCCGCCATTTCAACTGCCTTTTCATTACAAATTGTCAAAGGAAAATGTTGTCCATCAAGAAATATATGTCCCATCCCTTTTTTCCACCACATTCAGTTCTCAAATAGATCAAAACACACCATTCCATTAAGATGCAAACGCACAGAAATTCATTTATGCAAACATCTGGTAAGCTCTAGTAGAAAAATAACTTCTTTGCAATATCATCTCCTGTGTTTCACATTAATGTCAGTGTTTGATAATCTCACTTCCTCTTTCCACTGCTATCTTTTATTATTCATTAACATTATCTAAATTATTATCTTGTATAATGTAAACAAAACGATGGGCCTATTTTTGACAATAAACCTCTTGAATCTTGAATCTAAAAGTGTTACTTCACTCTATTATTAACACCAAAGCAGTACCTGACTTAGAACAGACAGGCCGTTGTGATAAAGAAGAGTCATGTAGTCGTCAGGGGTCACAACTAATATCTTGTAGATTCTGTTAAGAGTAACACAGAATTAGGATCACATTAACAAACCAAATTTCAATGTAAAGGCTTTACAAAGCATGCACTCACTCACTCCCATTTCTTTTTATCACACTCCAAAGTTAACAACCGACTCACTAAATTGCTCAAACGATTACTTAACTGTGCCACACATAAAAGATTGTTTGGAGGTGCAAAAATCCCCCCCCCCTCCTCCCCAAAGACAACACTACCTAATTTAATCTTTAAATTAGATAAACAAAAAACAAAACAAATCAAGCATAAAAAGCATAACAAAATCCATCAACAAGAAAAAAAAACAAAAAAAAAAAACACCAGCAAAAAGACAACCAAACCCAGAAAAGAACAAAATTCAACAACTTCGAAAACAGTTCAAATGTACCAATTGCATTTCTAAAAATGAGTGGCTACATACGAGCAAAGTGTTTGCCACATGACTCGTGGATCAAGTCCCTGTGTACAGTTGACCAGAGTTCCCTTTCTGAAGTTCTCCACCGAAATTGCCTCGTCCTCGGAGTGCTCCGCTTTCCTCTCGGCCATCATTTTCATCATGCACATCAACTCTTCTGTCGCCTTTTGTGATGACAAAGTTATTATACAAATATCATTCGTACTTATTTGTCTTAATGACATCTACTCTGTCCACCACCAATTACAGTGATCTCAGGGTACATTACGAGGAAACAGCAAGATAGAAGACGATTGAAAGAGCGAAATGAAAGCAGTAGGGCCTACCAGTAGCTCCCTCCAACAGCCCACTCATTAAGTATAAGCTTGCACGTCAAAGATCCCTTAGCTGTTTACAGGGCAGTTCGGACAAAAATATAAATCAAATCCTACCAAAAACCCCAAGATCACCTTAGTAGTGGATGTGAGTAAATTAAGACAAATTTTTTAAAACAGTGGTCAGAGATTTGTTAAAAAATTTTAAAGATAAAATATTTTCCCAAAGCTAATTCAAAGAAAGAAATCATAACATTCTATAAATTTTAAATGTTACATATGAGGGGGGTGAGCTACAAATCCGCTATGCGCCATTTTAACATACCGTGAATTTTTTCACCATCTCGGACATTGAATGAAGATGAAATCATTTTTGTTAAAAACTGACTATATCCTTTTATAATTTGGCTCTAAACATAAAATTGATCAGGCTATATTTAGAACTAAGGGATATTTTGGATATAGCGGTTTTTGCATCTCACCCCCATATATTTTTCTTTATATCTGGAGGCAAAATCAGTACGAAAAGCTCACCTGCATATACTGATGAGGGTATGGAAGAATGTTCTTGAAAGCCCATTGTAGGTTTTGGTGAACAGCTAATTGCCTCATGAACTGATTTGAATAATCGCAAGCCATTCGCAATAATCCATAGTAGGCTGGTAACATGCCACGATTGAAAATGATGTTCTGCTCATCTTCATGGTCAGCTCTGGATGAATTGAGGAAAAAATTTGCAAACACATTTAGTAGACATTCTTTCTTGATATTATACAAATTAAAAACTTCTTTTTCATTTCAAAAGTATACTATGGGGAAAACAGACATCTCAAAAGCTAAGACTTCGTGAAAAATGAGAAAGATAGAGCAATCAGAAGACACGTTTATCGTATACTATGCTAATGAAACTGTAACAGTCCTTTTTTAATGTATAACCAATGAAATGGGAAATAAAAAGCAAACTTACAAAAGAGTATAGAGGGAAAAGTGAAGTAAGAAAGATTGAAATTTGGGCATTCAAATTTGGGTGGAGTTTGAGCATTAAAGATATCTCCCTCTTTACAAAACTGGTGCTTTACGGATATGGACAATATAAAATCATAACGATTATGTTTTATAAATATAAATATGGTTTTAAATCTTTGTAAATTGTTATCACAGATACAAAAGTCGTTTAAACAACTTCTAATTACAATATAAATCTCGCCTCTTGAATATTGAATTATATCAATCACTGCAGTGTCCCCTAGCTATAACTTACAGAATATAGTTGAAAGCAATGTTTTTACAAACGTGTTGATTGGACACCATTTGCTGGAGATTCTCAGGGCAGTCCAAGCTGACATTGAACCAAAAGATTAAAAGAGCCTGGAAAAGAAAATGCAAAGTTAAAAGAGTTGACACGTAAAAGTAAAGAAAACTAGACAAAGAAATTCATTTGTAAGAACGCAAAGACCGTAAGCACAAAAAAAAATTAATGGCACAAAACTGCGATCATACGAAAATATAAATAATATCCTTTCGTGTCAGATCACTACCGTCACAAAGGCGTGAAGCTTTACCCTTTATTTTCCAAGTAAATGACAAGTAATTTTGGTGAAAGTTTCACAAATGATAATTTTGGTGAAAGTTTCGAAATAACAAATGACAAAAAATTTTTGGTGTAAGTTTTGATAGCAAATGACAAGTAATTTGGTGAAAGTTTCGATAGCAAATGACAAGTAGTTTTGGTGTAAGTTCCGATAGCAAATAACAAATTTGGAGAAAGTTTCAATAGCAGATGACAAGTAATTTTGGTGAAAGTTTCGATAGCAAATGACAAGTAATTTTGGTGAAAGTTTCGATAGCAAATGACAAGTAATTTTGGAGAAAGTTTCGAAAACTTTGGAGATAGTTTCGATAGCAAATGACAAGTAATTTTGGTGAAAGTTTCAATTGTAAATGACATGTAATTTTTTTGAAAGCTTCAACAGTACATGACATCTAAGTTTGGTGAAAGTCTCAATAGTAAATGACACATACTTTTGATACAAGTTTCAATAGTAAATGACAAGTAAGCTTGGTAAAGGTTTCAAAGATTCACCTGTTTGTTATGGTTCAAGGGCACCTGAGGCTCCAACATGAAAGGGTGAAACAACTGCCACAAATCCATAAAGAATGGAGTGAACTGGAAAAAGGATATGTACAATTTTAAGTATATGAATGCAAAACAGTTATTGAATTTAATGTAAGGATTATGAAGGATTGTCATTGTTTTTCTATCACTGCATGTCAAGTGAAATGCAAACATTGGATTTAGCTTTGCTAGGATTCAAACTCGGGACCTCATGATCCCAAGTCAGCAGCCTTACCCCTCAGCCACCGAAACCACTGAATGATGTAATATCATCAATATCAATCTAACCGTGTTATCTTACCATGAGTTTTTCTCTTCGAGAATAGAGACAGTAGTTGAGCACTGAAAATAGAGACGTGAGCTTAGCATGGGACGGTCCAACCATGTTGGATGGGTTGCTGTCATACGGTGCTGAGGGAGACAGAAACAATGGAAAAGAAATCAAGATTTTTTTAATGAAACATCATATACTGTTCAATTTGCAATATAAAAATAAGAATTTTGCACCAAAATTGTCACCCTTTGGTTGCTGAACTAATTTGCATGGTAAGAAATTCTTTCTCAATGACTGCTCTCCAATAAGATTTTAGGGGAAAGGACAAGGTACACTTTAGCATATTCAGATATTAGGTCATGTGATCATGGCAGTCATCTTAAATATCTAATTAATACGAATATTTTATGCATAGTTTCAGCCTTTGTCTTGTTTTCGAGCAACTAGAGGCTATAAAACAGTTGGAAAGCATTAAAAAATAAATGACATTAAAATTTGGGGGAAAGAAGTGTCCTTGATATAATTTAGATTGAGAATTTATTAGTAATACTAGTGGATTAAATGAACAATGAAAATGAATTCATTCTCAGATGGGTAACCGAAATCAGGATAACCGAATCAGGGAAAAGGAGTCTAAAACCATCCTGAATTCTATTTTATTCTCTTTTATTCAGTCAACTATACTAATTTATTTTAACTCCTATGTTTTCATTGAAATTTATCAACCAATCAGCCGGATGTCTTCTTCTTTTTTTTTTAAACGTTCATGTATCTTGGTCACACCCATCATTGCTACACGCCCTTCTTTGAAACCTTATTTGGTCCCATAGCTCTCCATTGTCAGTGCTGCTAGATCTAGATATCTACATATCTCAAGTCACATTGAATATCCCTCAGATCAAATTTAGAGCTAAAGATTTCTTAAATTTAATCTCTTCTAACATATCTCACTATATCACTGGAACAATAAATTGTAATTACCGATGTGGACATGGGCTCGCTTCAACAAAAGCAAAAGGTGCTGATAAATCTGTGAAAGAAATAGCAATTTCAGTTTAGAGATGACACAATCATGAATGAACAACACTGTAATAACTCAATGTATTCCTGACGCATTAATTTTATCCTCATTACATTTGATAAAAGTATCACACTAAAAATAAAGCAAAAATAGCATTGTAAAGTAAGAGAACTCGGAAAAAGTAATGAGATTCTTGAAAGAAATTAGTAGTTACTACACAAATTTATGAATGAGTTGCATTACAATATGTCATCTATTAAAAAGTCAATACAGAGTAAATTCAAAACTTCTATTTTTTTTTTTAATAATCATAAACACTTACCCGATGCATAACGGATAGGTCTTCTTTGCTCCACTGGTGATTGAGAAAAGGAAAGGGAAATAAAACTTTATGTAAACTTAATCTAATTCAAATATGTAATGAAATGACATTTAATATCTATAAAATGATTGCAATTTAACATTAACAACAAAAAATAAAACATATTACTTTATTTTATAATCAACAAAAGAAAAAATATTTCATTTTATACCATCTTTCATCTCAACTCACGGTTATATTTGTTGGGCAATTTGGAATGATTCTAGGTCTGTAGTTTGCTCTGAACACATCATTTGGCACGAGAGAAACAAGAAGTTGGGCACTTGCTGAAATAAAGAAAAGGACCATGTAGATGAAGGTACAAATAAACATCGTATGAGAATTAAATTCAGATTTTTAAAAAGGAGTACGGTCTTTCAACCGATATAAATTAATTGGCGATCAAAATCAAGTACAAGGCATTGACAGGTGCTTTTGTCCTAAAAACAAAACAAAAAATTGTCTTTACTGCATTGGGTAAATATTCATTTATCTTGCCTTTTCACTTTCAAATTTTCATCTGTAAGTATGTTTGTATAAACCTTTTGTGCCATTCCTCTATCATACCATGCATTTAAATGATAAAAACGTATTGCCAATTCAGGCACAGACATTTGTCTCTCACCCATTCTAACAACGTTGCTGTTGTAGCCCACCATGTACGGTTCCACCCAACCTTCTAAGCAGTCCAAGGTCCACTGTCTTGCCAGACGGTTGTGGATGACTTTGTTAGTCAACCAATCCAAGCACTGACGTGGCGTGACTTTTGTGAGCTGTACAAAGAAAGATCATTATAATAGATACTGAATGGAAAATGGTCAGATAAAATGGCAACTACTGGTGATTTCGTAAGTTATGACAGTATATGTAATGGCTTTTTTCAACAATTAATTACATAGAAATAAAGTAAGTAAAAAAGTTCATTCAAGGCCCTTATGGCCCATTGAGCCGGAGCTTATCCCTGTCTCTGTAGTAAGAAGCGGAACAGGTGATAGTAATCACCTCCTGGACAGGATGCTGGTCTAAAACAGATTTTTACTCCAAAGCTAGTGCTTGTACCCATTTACACCTGGGATGAGAAGGAAAAATGCCTGTTAAGTGTCTTTCCCCAAGGAACACAACGGCAGACCCAGCTTTGCCAGGATTTGAACCCGGGTCCTCATGATCCCAAGTTCAGCAGCCAAACTACTTGGCCATGGATGCCAGACAGAAACTAAGAAGAAACAAATTGTATTGTTATTTGCTAGTTTGTTTCTAGTAAACCTATTAAACTGTTTTTATTAGAGGTGAGGATATAATCAGCATGACCAAGCATATACCCCGCTGGTCAGGCCTAAGTGCACAGAGGACATTTTCAGTAAAGCATATACTACATCCCTCCTATGATTTCACTTCTAAGCTCCATCCTGACCATCACAGCAGCATAAAAACAACTGTTTTGGTTTTCTTAGAAAAGGGAAACATGACGGCTATAATACCTCCCACAGTCTTGAAATGATGTGCTGTGTGAAAGGAGGGTAGCCAGGCAGTCGTCCAGAAAATTCTGTCAGTTGAGTCAACAGGTCAAAGAAGGGCTTTGCAAGCTTTATGAGGGAGGGGAAATAAAAAATAATACATCAATGAGTGTAAATTTCCATGACTAAATTGAGCTCACATTTGCATGATATTTGAATATATTCCATGAGCTCACATTTGCATGACATTTGAAAATATATTATACTATGAGAATTCAGGGAAAAACACATGCAGTTTGCAGAAAAATAATTTTTAAGTCAAAACTACATGAAAGTGAGCGGGAAATAGGTACTGTGCTATAAAGTGATGCCAAAATATACTCCTGAATCTCTCTATATATACATATGCGATAAAGTAAAGCATATTGTTCAAATAATAGTGGTCAGTATTTCATAATATTCAAGTAATTTGATACTATGGGTGTTATCATCTTCATTATGATAACAATTTCTGCAGGAGAAAACAATAAGTAAACAGGGGGGAAAGTATGTGGGAATATTCTACTTACGTCTCCTAGTTTCTTGATGTTGTTGAAAATCGCATTCACAATCTGAACAAAATAAGAAGAAAAAATACCACAGTGAAAACTTAAATTTAGCATTGTACTTTTGTCTGTGAGATAAATCCGAAAGTGAAATGATTTCAATTGATTCAACTTTTAGGGCTTATAATGAACAAATGTAAGGGAATTTAGAACCACAATACTTACAGAAACAGCTAACTGATCAATGTAGGTGCACAAACTAACGATGAGATTGCAGGTGTGGTCAATATTGATGTTGTCCCTCACTTGATACATAAGGAATGGATGACCCTAAGAGAAAAAAGGTCATTGAGAAAGGTAAGGAGACAAAAAAAAACAGAATACTAATTTTTATTAGTACTAGCAATGGGTTTTTTGCAACCTTCTAAACCCATCAACAATGGTTGTATTACTTATGCTATGACGATAAAAAGTGCCTCTTTCTTAATTTACCTATTGTTTAAAGTTGAATGATAGGTTCATACAATTTTTTTAAAAAGCAAACCCACATATAGGACTCACAAATTTATAGCTTAAAATAAAAAGTCACTAGCGAAAGTCACTGTGATGGACATTGTACGCTAGACGTATAAACAAGCACAAATTGGCCAAGAGCTCTTAGAAATACATGGCAATAGCTACTGTCAGTGGGAATTGTTTTTATCCTACTAAATGTCTTCTCCCCACACATGAAATCTTTTACATAGAACTACTATATCATTTCCAGTTTACGATATCTTACCCTTCCACGTATAAGGAAAGTCATGTCTGAATCACTAAGCTGGAGAACGTGGCCGTCTCTGGCACTCTCAACGAGATATGAGATAAGCGAGATCATTTTACTCAGGGCGGTGGGCCGAGCTTCATCTGGAGACATGACTATGACTTCCTCTTCTTCATCTTCATCTGACAAGATTTCCACCTGAAAAGACAGACATCCCAGTGGGGAATTTTGGCTTTAAAAGATCACTTATTTTTTTTCTCATCTACTCAACAGTTGTATAATATCAATGTAAAGTTTCAATGCACCTAGAAATCTATAAACTCGGAGACAATTAGCTAGTGTGGAGGATAAAATAGAAATATGCCCTGCTTATAATGTAGCCTTCTTTCAAATAAAGAGGATTACATCAAATAAATCACATTCATTGACTTCTAGCAAATAAAAAATATAATCAAAAATATCAATAAGACCTTAGTAGATAATAAGAATCAAATAATAAGAATCCTATCTTCTATTTCAATGTTGTAAGAATTTTTCAAAGGTTTAAGGCTCATAGAACAAGGGACTTTTATCCCGCTTTCTGAAATATTAAGCAGAGTATTCATAAATAGATAAAGTGAGCACGATTAAAATGTTAGAATGTCTTTTTAAAGGACAGATTGTCAGGCCTAACAAGACTTTAGTTAAATTTTTGGTTAATGATCACTCAGCATCTGTGTTAAATCATGTTAATTTATTTGAATTCTACAAAGGTGAGACCATATCATCACATATCAATGTATGTGTCTTCATTGAATAAAGCTACATTCCTCATTTGATAAACTTACATAATCGGACTGAGAGGCTTTGCTACCCATGTAAAACTTCACAACCATGCTGATAGTGTTGATGGCATTCAGAAATGAGGCAGAGGGGAAATCTTCACTAGAGTCTTGCAACTTTGCAAACTCCAGCAAGAATGTGAAATACTCTGTAAGGAATTTGTTGCTTGGCCGCATATAATCAAGCTGTTTCAAAAAAGGAAATAAACATACGAGTAAAATTTGTTTTATCAAAACGCCACATTTTGCGATAGAAACAGTAAATGTGAGAGAGCGATATTCATGCAATAATGTACAAGAAATAGTGGGTTATGACTTTTTGTTTAAAATAAACTAAAAGATCATTCTGTAAAACATAATTTCATGAAATGCCACATTTCTTGCACAGCAAAGTAAGAAAAGTCATGCACATGAAAAAATAATCTTCTTGTTATTTTGTTTCATTCTCTCAAAGAGTTAATGCTCAATGGTCAGATAAATATGTCTACTCTAGTTTGATTTGGGAACTAAATGAAAAATGTAGAATCTCCTAAGAGATTCTCTATTTTCTACAAAGAAAAAAAAGAAACTAAAAATATAAAGAAAAAAAATTGTTTTTAAACGACATGTTTGATACTCACGTTAGATAAGAGCTTTGTGATGAACCTGGTGAGACAACTGTAGCCACATATATCTGATGTGTCCATGCTCCCATCCCTGATACAGGAATATCGTAAGAGACATATCATTAGTGAAGAAACAAGATGCATAAATTTTCAATGAATCAAAAACCAAAACAACTTGCATTTGAATTCTTATGGATTTTTGCTTCAATTACCCGCTTGACACAACTTTTATCATAAGATCCAACAACTGACAAAAAAAAGGAATTGACTCGATATCACAAAATGATGAATCAAAGGTGGGAAACACATTTTGTTCTCTACATTGAAATTTACCCAGTCCACCATATGCGGCGATCTCAGGGTGAACTAAGAAAGAAAAAAACAAGATGAAGGATGAGTGAAAGAATTAAAGGAAAGAAGTAAGGTCTACCAGTAGCCTCCGCCGACTGTCCACTTCTAGATGACAGTTATGCTACAGTTAATGAAGCTCTGTGCGGAGTAATATCCCATTTCATAAATAACTTCTCATTGCTAGAAAGCACACATGTTTTACCCCAAGTTAATGTATTCCTTAGGTGCTTTGCTGAGCTGGGTAATCATTAGAATGAGAAGTCTCTGGAACATCTGTCTGATCATGTTATTGGGACATTTGATCAGAATGTGCTGCAACCACCAGTCATCTTCGGCCATGTGATCCAGAAGCCACTGCGAAAAGAAAGAAAATCATTTTCTATTGTATACCATGAAATTCTCATGCAGTACATATCGTAGTAAGCTATCAAGTATAAAATGTGGTAACAGTAGACGAATCCCTGATTCTTACAAACAAAGAGAGAGAGGAGAGGGAGAGGGAGGGAGAGGGGGAGGGGGAGTGAGAGAGAGGGATTGAGAGAGAGAGAGAGAGAGAGAGAGAGAGAGAGAGAGAGAGAGAGAGAGAGAGAGAGAGAGAGAGAGAGAGACACACACACACACACACACACACACACAGACAGACAGAGAGAAAAAGAGAGAGAAAATGATCTTTCAAGCATAATACATGAATAAGAGAGAGGGATAATTTTCACATAGCTATCAGTGTAGTTCTTTTAACTAGCTACTGAATTTTAGACATACACACCTCACAAGGCCCAAGGCAGCTATTGAACTTCTTGTTGAGATAATCGATCCAATTCGAAATTGGTTTCTGAGGAGAACAATGTGTCACCACAATGAAGCATTAATTTTACACCAAAACCCCCAAAAAAATACCACTAGTTTTCTACATACTAGTAAATTCATAACAAGTCTTAATTTCTAAGTCTATCTGTCTCTTAGTAAGTATATTATATTTAGTTACACCCTCAATGAATGATGTCAAGTGAGGATAAATGATAATGATTACTAAAAAATCTTTTCAACAAGCCGTTATTTCACCCGTTCAAAAACTTATTTCCATGTGTAACAAAAAAGGGCTGTTAAACTGTACAGACAACCCCCCCCCCCCTCATACCACTACCTCGAGAAAAGTTTTTATCAAACTGTAAAAATCACACTTGAGGAAATGTTGAACATTATTTACCTTTTCTTTGGCATGAATGAAAGACTCTAAAAAGAAACAGGAAGAAAGAATGACAGCCTTATGATTGGCTGCATCAGTGAATTCAACACTCAATGTACTGGGTATATGAGAACACATCTGCCATATATGTCTGAGGAAGAAATTTTAAATAGACAGGTATTACAACAATATACAAGAGACAATTTGTGAAGATATACATATTGTGTCAACAAAATCAAAACAAGCTACCAAAACCATCACCATCAACAACATGCTAATTCCCCATGACAGAGGAAACTATGGATGATGAGAGAAAAGACTGGCAGGCTAAGATGGGATCAAACGGGATTCATTGGACAAAAAATACAATAAACAGCTTAACATCAGAGAAAAAAGGAAACAGTCTTGTCTGCCAAATGCCCCACTAGGTTAAGGGTATAATATAAATTGTGATCTTTTAAATTCTTAAACTTATAATAAGCATTAATTTTGTAATTATTGTGAGGCACCCTGGTAGATATCTAGCAATACAAACAAGTAAATCTTTGGAAAAGCAAAACGTAACTACTTTAGCCATCCCAAAAGTCAGTACAGTACAAAAATTATAAATTCAGACAGCTTCCTCCATAGGGTTCATTCCCTCCTCTCAAATCCCAATGATCTGGGCATGTTGTGTCATTTTTTTAAAATATTTCCTTCAACTTGCATAAACAAAAAAGTACCCTTATATTAAAAAATATTAATCAAATGAAACACTATGGCATTCATAGTTTACACAACAATAAGATCTGTATCTATTATTATATGCAAAGATTTTGATCATGAGTTACGATCAGTAACAAGTTATCTACACTCTCTTTAGATCAACACAACAAACAATCAGCATTAGAACTTGAAATCCATTCTAAACAATGAAGGACAATGTTCACCTTCCTACATATATCAGCAAATTTGCAATTAGCAAAATACTTTTCAATATACACAGATACAAGCAATTGCTTCAACTTAATGAATTCATTTTAAATGTTGAAAAGTTGCTACTCACTCAAAGTACATCCTATCAAAAATACTACGGTCTTTCAAGAACTGAGTGTTGTCATTCCAGATCCACTGAAAACAGAAAGAACAAAAATATGTAAGTGACATCTCATTTTATTCAAGCTCTTCAAATATAGGTTTCAAATTTTTAAAATTCCCTTTGATGCATGATACAAATCAAAGCCTTATGAAAAACTGTTTTAGTGTGTACAATTGAAATATATATTCTCAGTTGTCAAACATAGTATATTATCAACATTACTTATTCTACTGAGCACATGTATGTACAATATCTCAAATGTATCATATTACGCAGTAATTTCTAACTTATAAAAATAAATACAAACAAGCTTATAATGCAATCCAATCTAGCGTCTTGATGTCTCAACCGATAAGGCTAAAATTTTCTGTGAAGGTTACAAATGATCTATAGTTTGACTTTTAGAACGATGAACTATTTTCGGTGACGACTAATTAATTAATTAGTTCTTGCATTATTTTGCTGTTATTTTACTATTTCGTTTTTAAAAGCCAAGGTTTGTATCAACCAAAACACTTAAATGGCCTCAACCATCCTCAATTTGATATCAATAATTGTAATATGAATGATGATCAATGACGACATTAGTCTCATGCCGTCAATCGCATGTTACTTTAATGAACAAAGGATCTACATTAGATCAAGGTTATATCTATCTCTCTTGAGTCACTCTAAGATATGACCTTTTGTGATAGCCATGTCGTAAGCAGTCTTTGTGGTAGAATGGTTAAGATGGTGGATTGGGATCTGATGGTCCCAGATTCTCATCCTAGTTCGTAAATTTTGCTTTTAAATTATCTTTTTTTTTTCGTCTTCTGACATAACAGTGTGATGCCAAATGACAGTTAAAACAGAACATTGTTTAACACAACAACAACCAACTCACATTTGAGAGATCTTGAGACAGTTGAAAATTGTACTCTTCTTTTTCATCTGTTGTTGAGGGAACGACACGCTCATAAAACAACATGTATGCACTGTTTGTCTGAAAGGGAAAGGATAATTACACTTAAAGGTAATCTAACTTTTCACATCTTTACAGGAAATGAAACTTTGTTCTAAACTCAGACCTCCCATTCACCCTTGACAAAATTGCCTGAAAAATTTCTCTGGCCACATGTTATATAATATGATGACAACATTAGGAGCAGCACCATAAGGTAGGACTTTTTGTAAAGAGATTGCTCTTTTTCCAAATTAGAAGTCGATCTGAAAACAGCTGGCAGAACGTGGTTACTATTATAACTATTCAGGACCTGTCTCTTTTTCTTATGACTCACGCTGTCAGAATGCCGTTTCATGTGCGATTTTCCTTTCTGACTGTAGTCAACTTTAGTTTTACAATACGTGCAGAATACCAGGCCTGGATTAGTAAACAGACAGGAAATCTCTGTTCCGTCCCATCCTTCTCCTCTAACCAATTCCATCAAAATTTATTTCTCACGCCATTTTCTATAGATTTAAATGTCTGAATTCCTGTCAACAAAGTCAAGAATTTCCGACATGATGAAAGTTTCACAAGTTAAAGGTAGAGATCTAGATTGGTACGTAGTTGTTAACAAAGCAAAGCACCAACTCTAACCGAGACTAAGACTGGAACAATGCCTGAATCTCAATCTCAAACGGAAGTTCCAACATCGGAAATCGAAAATTTTTAACTCGTTTCTTCCGACATTCATTATTTCTGCCATTCGAATCGCAAATGTCCGCGAAAAAAAATAATTTTCATTCGGTGGAAAAATGTTCGAAATATCAGCAAATTCAGCAAATGATAACATCGCTGGAATTCCACCTAAAAGGCGGAGAAATGGAAGGTCTGTAAACTCCTTCATAGAACACTTCTGTCAAAAAATCCTTAAGGATTTTAAAGGAAATGAATAAAATGTACCTTTTTCAATAGGAAAGTCCAAATATTTCTCAGATACTGTGTCATAGGTTTTGCCCTGAAAAGCAACACAAGAGAATTACATTAGAAATTTTCTCAATCAAGCAAAAATGGTCCATAAAAACAAAAATTCATTAACAATTGAAAATTCATGCAACCTCCTTTTTAAAAGAGAACAGCTTCAAAAGTTTTATGAAGAAGGCGAAAGCTGTCAATTTCACATGTTGGGTCAATTGATTGATCGTAATATTCATTGTTTAAATTTTTTTTTAGATTTTCTTCATGAAATTCAGGCTGTCTTCAATTTCATAAGACATAAAGATGATAATCTGTTTAAGCCACACACCCCCCACTCTTCATTGCATCGTCATTACAATATTTAATCAATGCACATTGAAAGAACATTTGACTAATCATCTAAATCTTGCCTTAGATATTACAACAAATGTGACAGAAATATTTTCCTCGTGTCATCATAGAAACAACATTGATATGCTTACATTCATTTCTCCTCCAAAAGCTTCATGGGACATATTACTTGCATCAAATGGCTTCACATCAGCATCATTGAAATGGTACCTTAAAGAGCAGATTATAGTTTTAACAACTTGGTCTATATAATTAAAAATCATAAACAAGAGATGTGAAAGTAAAGACAGGAAACAAGGAACATTACACAAATAAGTGAAAAAAATTCATGTTACATTCAGATGTTATTTGATGTCAGTTTAATAATCAAGATAAACTTTCTTCTGTACAATTAAAAATCTCACAAAGTGAAGCAATGTAAATAAAAACAAAAACAAATCATTATAGGCCTACCTTGAAAAATGAGAATGATTCAATTATCACTGTCATCAGTACAAAACAATCCTCAAGCTCAAATCTTACGTTAATATCTTCACATACTAACCATTTGTCGTTCTGTGTGTCTTTGATGAGATTATAATAGTGACCGCCTTCTGCACTTCCAACATGGACAGTCACACCAATCAGCTTGTACTCATAGGACTGCTTTTCAGTGTCTTCTAAAGGTTCACCCTCTACATCTGTTGATGGAAAAGTGGGATTAGAGAATAAAAGACAATTAAAAAAGGCACACTTTCGTAAGTTCACTTGATAGATAAAAAAAGGGTCGATGATAAAATTTGGAGTTAAACTATTACGCATATATGTTTGTGACCATGACAAGGATTGTGGCGTCGGTGGCCGAGTGGTTAGGCTACCGGACTTGGGATTATGGGTTCTGAGTTCGAATCCTGACAAAGCTAGGTCCAACATTGTGTTCCCGGAAAGACACTCAACATGCATTTTGCCCACTCTACCCAGGTGCAAATGGGTACAAGCACCAGCTTGGAAGTAAAAACCTGTGTCAGATCAGTGTCCTGTCCAGGAGGTATTATCACATTTCGCTTTATGCTAAAGAAACCAGGATACGCTCCGGCTCCATGGGCCGAAATGGCCTTGAAAGAATTTTAAATGACAAGGATTCAATTTCATTGTTTACAATGTGGTGATGAGCTAAAATAGAGGTAGAGAGTGTAGTACATTACTTGTGCTGATATGTCATAGAATGTCAAATTGATAAAGAAGAAAGAAATGAATTGAGGAAAGTTAAGTATAAAAATGCCTAAAATGCTGTCAAATCCAGGGAGGAAATTATACAATTAAATATATCTTTTCTCTCATTTCTTTTTCTTTTTATCAGCAGAGCTCTCATTTTCACATAAATTGTGGCTCATGTCAAAAGGATGAGACATTCTGTACATCTTGCCTATTAACTTGCCTTTTATCTTATCCTTCCCAATGAGATTCTGCTCCATATAACGTGACATGTCTAACGAGTCAGGGAACGAAAAATGGGTATTGACTTTCTCCTTCATCATTGTGATCATGTTGAAAGAATATCGAAGTGTGTTGAAACACAAAATCTGAGGCAGCTTTCTGAAACAAGTCCTGAAAATAGATCACAAAGAGGGTAACATAGAATTTAGTTTTCTGACATTAAGTGCCATGAAACAAAGCCTAAAACATTTCCGTTTTTAAATATTTTGAGAATCAGACTCTTGACAATAGTACAAACAAACAAGAACTATCAATACACACAAAGGAAACGTATTTAGCTCGGTTAGTAGCACGCTTTCTTTTCATGGCGATGAAATGGGAGCCAGCGCAGAGGTCACGGGGTTCGATCCCCATGGTGGCCAAGAATTCTTTCTGTCTATTCCTTGTGTTTGTCTCGTCTTTGTTCATATGGGGCTTTCATACTATCTTATGCCATTAAGTTCACTAATACACACAAAAGATGGATTTATAGTCTGTATCCCCACCCCATACATTTCATTTCATTCACTGTCCTTTTCAACTCCCTGGGGAGCATGCAGTAAAGCTCTTTGTTGGGTGCTTTTTCTATTAACATTTTGACAATATCCTTTAAAGTCATTAACAGGGTATTTATTTACACCTGAATCTAGTGAGGAAAGTAGAGTTCAACATAATAAAGAAAGCTTAGGCCGACATAAAACAAAGAAGACATTGATAGCGCATGGCTAAAAAATAGGACATTATCGTAGGTGGTCATTGTCCCGTTTCGCATCTCTACCTTTTCTCAGCTCTGACTTTCTTGTGGCAATGGGAACAAGTGTACATATTGTCTCCTTCCAGCATATCCTTTACTGTCACTTCATCCAAAGATTCCTAGAAAAGAAGAGATAGTTTACTTATGATGTGTTGAAGTTGATCATTTGAATCATTTTTTTAACAAAAACCCCCATCAGTTAAAATATATCTATAGAGGAAAACAAAGTTTTTAAAGCATCTAATAATCCCATGCATACATTCATACATTCAACAGACTGAACAGGGAAGACTTTCTCCCAGGCCCCAATCCCGGCTCACCACCAAGAAATGTGGAAGAAACTGGTGCGACAGTCCATGGTGCAGCGCCTCTACGACCCTCGATTTGATTTGATTTACCAACATCCACAACTACAGTGATCTCGGGAGTTTTGGTAGGGATTTTCATTTTGCCCAGACTCTCCTGTAAACAGCCAAGGAATCTTCAACGTGCACAAAGTGTTATCTGCATACTGGACCTCCTTTTTATCGCTCATCTCCGATGGGACTAGGTGTCGGTCCACCTACCTGGACCAGGGGGATAAATTTTGCTTGGAAAAAAAAATCGAGAAAATTTTTTGACACTATCTTTTGGTTGAGAGGCTGACACCGTGCCTATGAACCACGGAGTCCCCTACGACCTTGGAAGGCTACAAAATACATGATGATGATATTCAATAGCATATGGAATTTATAAATTGTGTGACCGACTTACATAAAGATCTTTCATGTGAGCCACTCCACACCTCACAGTATAAAACTCTTCAAATGTTCTGCTTACATGACTGCAATCCTGAAACAAACAGTAAAAATGAAGATCAATACATTGTACAAAGAATCTGCTCATTTTGCAGAAACAAGATTCTACGTTTACGGGAGTATATAAATAACAATGCAATCTGGTAGTCGAGATCGTTAACAACTTTATTAATATTAACATACAACACAAACCAGTAAAGTTTTGGGTATGACCCTTTGACTGAAAACAAATAAGTAGAGATCACACATACGACAATTATGACACAGTGTAAATGGATTGGAGGGTAAAAGAAAGAGTAGAAACACAGGATTGAGATAGTGGTGTAGAACAATACAAAGGGATGATTGAGAGATAGAAGTATGTCAAAAACAAACTACAATAAAAAAAAAAAAAAGAAACAAAGAAGACACATATGAATATATATATACATAGAAAGACAAGACGGGCAGAGGGTAATGGAGATATAACATTAAGGAAAGGGGTATCTAAATAGAAAGGAGGAAAAACAGAACGAACAAGTACAAGAAAATAAACACAAGTGAAGGGAGCCGGTAGATGAACAGTGACACTAACAAAACGAAAGGAGAGAGCAGCAAGGGTGAAAACAAGCACAGAGAGAGGTGAAGATCAGTGAAATAGAAGTGAATAAAATAGAGCAGGTGACAATTAAAACAAAGACAAATCGATCCATTTATAAAAGAAGAAAAATAAGACAATAAATGTATTTAATTCATTCCTACAGCCTCTTTCCTGATTCAAATGTGTCACACAACCTGTTTCTTCAGGCAAGAAATCTAACTCAGCTTTCAAGTTTGTGCCTTACCAATGAAACCACATTGTTTGTTGTTTCTCCACCAAACATTTCTTTGATAACAGTTTTCTGTGAGAGGAAAAAGACAGGGATGAAAGTAAGAGCCAAAATTTATTACCTTGATTGACTCAACAGCATACAGTTTCTGTGATTGAATTTTAATTTTTTTACTTTAAAAATAAGAGTTATTCAATATGAAACAATGACAAAAATCGCAGCAGTGTTGTAATCTATAAAAAATGACCAGATGGTTAACCAAATATATTAAGATACAATTTCTAATTCTCTACTCTTAACAGCAGTGTTGTAATCTATAAAAAATGACCAGATGGTTAGCCAAATATATTAAGATACAAATTCTAATTCTCTACTCTTAACAGCAGTGTTGTAATCTATAAAAAAAATGGACAGATGATAAGCCAAACATAATAAGATATGAATTCTTATTCTCTACTCTTAACAGCAGTGTTGTAATCTATAAGAAGAAGAAAAATGAACAGATGACAAACCAAATAAAATAAGATAAAAATTCTAATTCCCTGCTCTTAATAAAGCTTCTAAAGCTTAATCCCCACTAAAAAGTTCAACATAATGCTTTCAATGATTGGAGGTTTATCAGAGAATTATAATTTTACCATCTCTGAAGAAGTTTCTTCCAATTTGGTGATGATATCCGTGAAAAATTCTTGCATATCCTTTTGCTCTCCAGTGTTCAAAGGGCATCTATCCATGGTGTAAGTTTTGCAAAAACTTTTTGGGTTGTAGGCCCTCCTCTCACTCTCCTGTAAAGTAAATGAGTTGGACAAATGTTCAAGTGATATTGTCATATCTTATAGACTTTTATACTTGACAAAAAACACAGATTCATTTTCTTCGTTTTTCCTAAGTTAACAAACCTGATTTTATGTTTTATTATATTTTTTTTTTTAAATCTCTGCTTCAATAGATTTAGTGATGATATGTCATTTCACCATTTCGGCTAGCTTAAGTAAGATTTAGACCCAGTCTTCTACATTTCCTGTATGGCCCAGTAACAAAAAAAGAAGAGTACTATCGGTGTCATTCAGTTCGGGCTTTTTTTAGTTTCCAAACATACAGACATTGAAAAATGAAAAAGTTGAAAGAAAAACCCACTAGACATGGGATGCAGTGATAACCAGGATAAGGATTAAAAGACATCTGTTTACTGTCCTATTTGACAGTTACAACAAATTAATTACGAACAGACATAATGTAGTGATAGTCATTCAAGAATTATTTTTTTTTACCTGCAAGTAGGCAAACATGCGCTGCAGTTCAATCATCATGGAAGCATGGGGACGATTATCGTCAACCTCGAAATGCAGAACAGACTGTCGGATGCGGGGAATCATAAAAAGCTGCTGGATAGCTGTGGCCATGTAACACGTCGCCCCTAGATTGGTCAAACCGACAAAGCCACATTTGGCCCTGCCGTCTTCTTGAGGCCAATAATCCCATGGATACGGCTGAGTATGGGCCTCTCTTGTGTTCTGCTTCATGAACTTGTCTACAGCAATGGTGTAGATTCTCATGTTACTACAACACATTTCAGCGATCAAGTCATAGGCGGCCTGCCTTGTCTTCAAACTTTTACACTTGGGATGGTGTGGCTCCTTCACGCTTGGGACGAGGAAGATGAAATCAAAGAGTAAATCCAAGAACTTCACATTCTCCTCTGTTGAAGCAAAGTCGGGATTGTGTTTGTATATGGACGCAGCAATGTTCAGCAGCCCCAGCAAACCTTCATCTTCTTCATACCCTTTGTAGGTTTCATAGAATGGACGGTTCAGGATGTCATTTGTTACTTGACGTAGGAGGGCATCCATATTTATGCTCGTCTGTTCTGTATCCAGCTCATCCAAGCACATTTTAATGAAAATAAAGTAGTCCTGGCAGCCTGCACCGTAGATTTCCTTCTCTTCTCTGCTAATTTCCATCTCGTATTTCTTTGGTTTCAAAAGCTCAGAGTCCGGAAGAAACGTAAGAAGCTGCTCCAGGACCGGGAGCCAGGAAAGCTGTTCCTTTTTTCTGCTTGGTTTTCCCAAGGCAAAGTCTGTGCAAGCCCAAACAAGCCTGTTTTCTCACATGAGCCTCTGGGGCTTCCAGAGTCAGCCTCTTGAGCCAGGCAGCAAAATTATCAGCATTGCAGAGATTGTCTAAAACTTTATCACAGGAAAATGCCAGAGACACCAAGAAAGACATGGCGTATTGGACAACAGCTCTTCGGCCCCAGGTTCCGCAATAGAGTTGATTGCAGTCCATGGGCATGGCAGCGTCAAATAGAATTTGCATCAGGATCTTGATCACCGACTGGACATCCAGATGCTCCAAAATGGACTGCGATATTGTGGAGATGATAAAGGAATTGGCAGACTTCTTGTTCGACTGACGCTTTCTCATTATGCCGCTGTCCTCACCCTCAGAACTCCCAGGTTCATCAACAGAGAATTGTGATATAAGGCGCAGTAGGTATCCCAAGCATTCCTGGTTCCACTGACTCCAGATGTTGCCTTTTTTGGATTGTAAAGAGCCATTCATGAAGATGTTCATCATATGGTTCAAGCCTCCTTTGGAAATGAACTTCATGCACCATTGTGTCTTGCTCACAGTACCAGAATGTTTTTTGTCCTCTCCCGCATCTCCACCTCCATTCCGCAGCTGATATTTATGACTCGTTTTTCCACCGCTGGCCAGAAATTCCACCGTTTGAAGAGAATAGTACAGCCTATGCGGGCTGTTTGGGGGTAAAAGCTGATTCCACTCTTCAGGGAAATTTGTTCACTAGAAATCTTCATAAATCCATTGAGAAGACCATCGTTAGTGGGTAGGGTCAGCAGGAGGTCCCACACATCTCTTGACAAGCGCCGCGCCTCAGCCTGTAAACTCGCCTTGCTATCCTTTTCAACACTGTTCAGTTGAGATCCCAAGTCACTCAAATCCTCCAAAAGCTTGAAAAGATTGTTGAAATGGGAATCCTGTATCAACAAATTCATCGGCAGTTTTTTCCGATCGGGGACCGGTAGGCAGGAAGACGGGATGGAGCCATCACTTTTGCGCTGCTGGCGGTTTGCTCCCACAGAAACAAAGACGTTCTGACCGTCGCTCATGCGCAAATCTCCCAAGCACCTTTCATCCATATCAATGGTCAACTCTTGACCTGAGCTAATAATTCTAAGGGGACCCTCTCCCAACATTGATCCTAGAAGTGGCGACATGATGCCGGGACCAGTGGTTGGAGGCACCTGCTTTGAGTGCTGTTTCTGCAATTCTTCCCACCAATGAGCGACCTCCGCTCTAAGCTCTGACACCAGATTGGTGGGATGCATTTCAATTTGTGTCTTGTCGGAAAGATCTGTGGTTTGTAAATAAATAGTTATGATGTGGGGCCTGTTTGCTGGCTGGTGACTGCATATGCCACCTTCGCCCTCAGCATTCAGTTCCCATGCATGAAGGTGGTAAGCATAGCGTTGGCGGAAGGCTTCCAGGTGATGCTTACATAGAACAAGACCCCTTTGGATGACAGGTAACTTCCCCACAGGATCCTGCAAATAGACATAACGCAATGCACTCATCAACATAAAAATGAATACATTTGGGCTGTTAAAATATGAAAAAGAAAAAAAAAATCAAAAACTTAAAACCCAGATAAGTATCTATGCATGAAAAATATTTCCAATATAAGTAAATCAGAAATAGAAACCATTTTTAAAAAATGTATACCTGTGTATTCCTCTAATACCTTTACCCGTGTTCTATAAAACTATTACGCAAATCAAAACAAATTCAAGTCAGTTGTACATTTTCTTAATAAATCTAAATCATTTTGTTACAAAATTGAATCAAAATGTTACTGCTCTCTAGACTACAGTAAATGTTGCAGATTTTTATCATTGCATCATGTATTTGTCAAATATCCACAGGTCGACCACTAAACGTATTTATGAATTTTTATTGTGGTTTTTAACATCTTTAATACTAGAAATTTATCTTATTTCTAGAAAAACAAACCACCAAAACTAAGTATTAAAACTTTTTTTTACTTAAGGACTAAACCACTCTTATATATAACATTCTCTGTAGACTACCTTATTTCATTTTTTGTTTTGTTTCAATTTTAAAAGCATATAATAAATGATAACATACATCTTTAAGAGTATACAGGGTCTTCATGAGATTATTCATGCATCGCTGAACAAATTCATCCTCCTTGTCAAGAGTACCAGCACCGTAATTGATATAGTAGTTGTTCAGAATGTGAATGGCTTCTGTCGAAACAGCCTTGTTGTTGGCCTTGAGGGCTATCTCCACAGCTGATCCATGCCACAGACCTGAAATGTCCACACAAATAAATTCACGCTTGAGTCATAATCGAGAATCATTTCAAAATGCTGAAAAAAATCAAATCTCTTACTCATTGACTAGACACCAAGGAATTGATTGATTGAAATTTACCCCGTCCACCACATGCCAGATAAAAGAAAGGTGAAAGAAGCGAAAGGAAAAGAATTAGGACCTACCAGTAGCGTCCACACCAAAATGAACATTTTTCGCCAGTTGTAAAAAAATAAAATAGGAAAGTTAATACTGTCAGAAAGTCTATTGACAGGACCTGATAATGTCAGAAATTAAAACAGATTTTTTTTCAGGATTTTGAGAGAGGATGAAAAATCTTACAATCTGTGTAATGGAATTTGTTTCCCTGAAATTTGTCAATCATTTTTGAAGTTGTTTGATTAAATCAACACTTAACGAAGATAGAAATAAATCAACTCAGATGGTTTGGGCATGTAAAACAGAATGAATTATAAGAGAATAGCTAAATAAGTACACAATGCTAAAACCCAAGGTAAAAGACCGAAAAGCAGACTTCTCAAAAAGTGTGAAGAAAATATAAAAGAGGCATTAAAGCAAAGAATTTTTTCACAAAGGGAAACAGAAAATGTCAGGACAGGGTAGCCTACAGAAAGAAAGAAATACCTAAAGAATGTCATTAGGATTTGTGTGAATAAATTTGACATTTCTGCTAGATATTTCAGTGGAAATCAGGAGGCAATTAACTGGGGAGTCTGACATTTGGAGCACTAACATTTTTAAAATGTGACATTTGGAGCACTATCGAAAATTAAGTAAAAATGCAGTATGACATCTGGAACACAAATGAAAATTAAGTAAAAATGCAGTATGACATTTGGAGCACCATAGTATCGACGACCGATTTATACACTTCTGCGTTGGCGAAAGCTCTGTCACTCACCTAACATTGACTTAGGTTTTATAAATAAGTCTCCCCACTTTACACAATCTAAATTGTATTAATTTTTAACTTTTGGCTGTCATTCGATTTTTTTTTTTTTAAAAACAACAACATATTGGAAGTAAAAACAAAAGCTATTGACGGTCAGAATGACTTCACAAAACATGCACAATAATAACTGTTCACAGTGGTTCATAAACACGTGCTCTCAATGGCTCTTTGAGGTCCGCTCCATAGGTACATAAGCCAGTCCGTTTTCCCTTTGTCCTCACTCAACAATCTCAATTCTACTACGACGACACCAGAAAGACGACAAAATGGCAATGCAGTTAGCAGAGACATGCAGAGGCAAGCCAGCATTGATCATGAGGCGATTACAGATGTGGATCGGAAAAGGACAACTAACGGGTGCGAATTGTTCCAGAAGCATCTCAACAGCCTGTTCTACACAGCCCACCCATCGGCATTTGAGCTCACTGACCTACTGCAGGAAATTATGGCCGAGGCAAATTCAAACTGCAGTCCACAGAAAACCTAAGAGAATGGATTTCATCAATCCAGGGATCTTTTAATGCTGGAACCATGACAAGACTTCAGTACATTCAGTCAATATGCCACACTTCACTGCCGTCAACAACTCTGTAAATCTGAGCTCGAATATTTCTTCTTCATGCCTTTTTATGTTTTTAACAATTTTCAATAAAATAAACATTTTCAATGTGGCCTCATATCATGAGACAGTCTTAAGCCTGTACAAACACAGAGGGGAAGTGTTTACTTTTTAAAAACTATTCAGTAATCGGTAGTAAACTGACTGGGTGACTTGTATTCGACACTGGTTTTCTTGAAAATAAAATGGTGCTCCAAATATCACATAGCGGTTTCCTTTGAAATAAAGTAGTGCTCCAAATGTCATACACCCATTAACTGACCTGTTCATCTGTAAAAGGAGACTGGCAATTCACCATGCATGTGATGTTGGACAGCTGTTGAAACAGGTTCAAGCCAATCATCGGCATTGTTTCTGCTTTGAGCAAAGGCATCTGTTGGAAAGACCACATTCAGATGAATCAAAGATTTATTAATAATTCCCTGCAAAACGCAATCAATAACATCTCAATTTTCAAACCAGATTTGCAATTCCAAACTTGAGCTCAAGAAAATAAGCACACACACAGTTCAATTTAGCAGAAGGAATTGCCCCTTGTAAAATATAAGCATGATGCATTCAATTTATTGAAATTTGTGTGTTGTTTATTAGAATCATTAAATGTCATTCCACTGAACACTTCTACTAAATGTCTATTCACACTTCTACTAAATGTCTATTCACTTAACACTCAACTATCTACATGTCACCAATACTGCTACTTCAGCTCTATAGTTGCATCATTTCAAAAAAGTTTCTATCACCTCATTTGTTTTTTTCAAGCAAAACAAACGTACCTTGTTTATAAAGATGTGTTTGAAAGTGTCCAGATCTAAAGCATGGTGTTCTTTACCCCTTGCCTGTTCATAAAACCAACTCAAGCAGTCCTCACAACTATCAGGATTTGTTGCCAGATAGGCCCACAGTTTGTCTGTCTGTTCCTGGCTGAGACCTGAGATATGAAAAGCAAACAAACGAGTAATTTTGAGCCTTTGCCATTTTGATATTTGATCAATATGACCATAGAGGACGTTCTTCAAAGTATGGACAAATTCTTAAATTGTTTCTATGTCAATTTGAATTTCAGACGAAGAAAAAAACACAACTGATATTGTTTTAATAATTAATAAGTCTGGGCCCGATTTAGCAATGTATTTTTCAAAGCAATAGATGACTATCCCTTTCAAGCTTAAGAAAACAAAAATTCAGGATAACTTTCCTTCAAACATTCAATCCATCCAAATGATAGCTTTTGTTCCATTTTGAGAACCTGGTCCCTTAATACTCACAAAACGAATCCGGTGAATACTGAGATGAAAAAACACATGACAAGAACACAAGACGTGCAGAAACTTCCTCCTTGAAGGTATGGCTAAGAGAGAAAGAAGAGGAAAAGTATGCATTTTGAGAAATAGAATAATAACATTACAATTCACTCTACACACGTTCCTTGTAAATAAAGCAATTCATAAATGAGTTTTTATTATTTTCAAGTCAAAAACTTAGCTTTACAAGTTTGTGTGAAAATCTTGTATTTGTTGTATTTGAGATATATAGCTCTAACATAAATGCATTGGGGTCCTTTTCAAAACCATGACTTATATGAATCCCTAACATAAGAGTGTTCTGGGAGATTTTTTCACAGCCATCACTTATATAAAGCCTTGGCTCTTTTCAACACCCAAGATTACGTTGTTACTTAACTCTAATATATGTCTTTGCCCTTGACATTTTAAACCATAAACTGTATAAATACACTGAGGCTAACCAACCAACATGTCAAAATAGTTAAAGCTTTAGAACACTATACTCACTGAGATGTCCAATTCGATTTATCTTTAGACTGGCTGGTGAAATGGACCAAATTGTTGAAAAAGTGGGTCATCATGTTGAGACTTTTTTCAGCCCACCTGATAAAAAAATAGAAATTAACATAGATAAAAAATATGATTATCCATGACATGTCACTTCAAGGTGGATTCATAAATAAATATACAAGTAATACAAGCATAAAAGATAAAGACAGAAATGGATATATAGTCTGTATCCCAGCACAAGTGCAGGCTCACCGACTGTACATCATTTATCCCCAAGCATGCCGTTTTAAATAAAAATGTTGTGATAGAGGAACTTAAAAACATTTCAAGCCATCAACAAAAACACTGAAACTTGAAATACTTACCGAACAACTTTGTATGACCCTTCAAGTCTCCTGATATCATTAAACGAGCTGAACAGCTTGGTGAGAAGACGAAGAGAGACAACAACAGACCTATAAGAGAAAGAAAAAAATGAAAGGCATTCAACAATATTTTTCTTTCAATAAATCATTTTCCTCGTTTTGCACTGAAATCATGCACACCAGAAACAAACTGATCAACTCCATTAGGGCCGTCAAATTTCAAACCAAGTAGCCAGGAAATCAAAGGAATTATGTCCAAGACAAACAGATTTGAAATATGAGCATAGGATAAAATGTAAAAATATGAAATGACATCTTATTTTATCAGAAAAACAAGTAAATAACAAAAACAACAAAAACAAAGAAATTATATCACTCACTTGTTCTTCGCAAGATTATCAATTACAGCTTCAATGAATTTTGTCCTAATTTGTCGATCATTGTGGCAACACAGCAGCGTTGTTAAATTTTTCTCAGCTGCCGCAGCAATTCCTTCTGGAAGTAAGCCCTAGAAAACAATGATAATATTCCAATAAGAAAAGTTTCATGATTTATCTTCCTAAAGCTTCACCCAAAAGAACACCTAGATGAGAAATTGTGATTTTGTCTTGTGAGCAAACTTCATTCTTTCTGCTCTGCTTGTTCTTTCTTCTCCAGCTTCAGGCACAAAGACTTTGAGCCTTTTTAAAGTGTAAATAAAGACAGACCTAGCAAGTGAGCTATTTTAGTTTAGACTTTTGCAACAATTAAAAGACATTATTTTAGAGGCACATAGAATTGTCAGCTAAGGCATCTACAAACATTGTTTGTTCACAGCAAATGAGTAAACATACGGTTATGGCTACACTACTATCTTGTGTCTGTATGTAAATACCTGGTAAACACTTGACAGCTGTATTATATTTTTATCGCACAAGAATCATAGCTGCCAAGATTTTCAAATAAAAAAAAAATAATAATAAATAGACTCTGACAGCACAAACTAATTCTAACTTGCAAGACGGCCCGTAATATTCTAGAAAAACATTGTTTATTTGAATTAACCTGCTTTAAAGTGCATAACAAAACGTTTGCTGATCGCTGACCTTTCTGGCGGAGCACAACAGCAGTTTTGCAAACTCAGAAAGGCGCCTCCTAACTTTCACCACAATATCTCTAGAGTCTCTGCAGCTAACTGAGGGTTTCTTACAAAAACATACAGTTAACCCACATATGGGGACAAGATGGCTGAGTGGTTAAAGGAATTGTACTGTAATCCAGAGGTACTAGGTTCGAACCCCACTTAAGGCATTTCAAGTTTTTTCCATGGACAAGAAAATATACCCTATGTACTCACTTGGAGAACATGAGTAACCCCTGTTGCATTGAGCGTAAGCTCGATGACAGTCTATATTCCTGTCTCTAAAGAAATTGGAATGCCAGGCCCGACACTTTTCAGTGCCTGTGTGGACGGCAAAAGAATTGTTTAAGCCTCATATACTTAATTCTTAAAATAGATACAGACTTACGGAAATATACACTAAACATGTATGGTACTTACTGGTTGGGTGTTATATTAAATTAATTGATGAATCTGATTGTATAAAATCCACATCAGAAAAAAGGGAAGCTTACCACCATGTTATCTTGTACTAAATCCCAAAGCAAAGTATGACCTGGTTTGCAAACATCATCTAAATGGAAGTCATTGATTGGACTTCGGACTTGTTGCTTAGTCGTCTCATACCATAGCCAACTGAAATTTCGATAGATGTAACACATTAGTTAACATAGGAAGGTTTTCTAAAGGATTATTTCATATTCTATACTCATGAAAATATTTCATGATCTCACTTCTGGAAGCAAAAAGGAAACAATTTTAAGAAAAATAACATTTCAATAATAATTTGAATGTCCTGTTCCTTGATAAAATTCCTCATTCATACAAGTCTTTCAATAACCATTTATATAGGATTAACAATCAGCCGTTGCCCGGACTTCGGTTTGGTTACCAAGCAGGACAGACGTGGGTTCATGAGCTCTCGCCCTTTTTTATGATTTCAAGTTTATTTTGTGGTTGAACGACACCAATATACCAGTTACTGGACTTCCGACGATGCTGGAATGTCTCATCAACAGCATTTTAGAGGAATCTCACCTCTCCTCCTTCAAAGTAGCTGGAAATAAAGAGCGCACTACCCTCGTCATTCAATTTGATGGCATGGAGATGACCGACATGAGTGTGTCGATGGGTCATCATTCAACTCCTGCCAGTTTCAGACGGAAGTCGCCGAGCCAAGTAAGACGAGACAACTTTAGAAAACAACAACACCATACAAGAGTAGCAACTAAGACAGCAACAACATCTACGAACACAGACTTTATTCAAAATAAAGAAATTTGAAGTGCTGACATTCAACAAACAAACAACACAGCCTTAATCCAGAGTAACGACAGTGCAATCCATTTATTCAGCGTGTCAACAGTAACATCGCTCCTTGACGACACATCTACGAGCAGGGATTTTATTGAAAACAAAGAAAATGGAAGTGTGACACAACTGACATTCAAATAAACAAACAACAACCGTAACATCGGACTCTAATCCAGAGTCAACAACAGACACAGCGCTATCCATTTATTCTTGCAGACAAAGACTCTCGATGAGGAAAACTCATCCATGGAAAACCAACAAGCTGGTAACAGTAATCACACACGCTTTGACATGGTCAAGCAACTTCGCTGTGATAAAATAAGCGTCCAATCTTCAAAATCATGATAGAAACATATTACACAGCCAGATCGCAACAAGGAACAACTAAGACAATTCAGCCCTTATATGCATTACCAATCAAAGGATAAGATACTTCATTGTCAAGAACAACAAAGACAACAGCCCATATCACTGACGACATCTGCTTAACTGGCAAGATCAGACGATCTGGATTATGGAAGACTGCGACTATGGAGACCACGTGCACAATATTCAGACATTGCTACCCCATCTTAAAAGCCTGATCTTCAAAATATTGAATCTATAATCTATAGAAAGCAAGACAAAGACGAAACAAGTTCTGGAACACATGACTTGTATAGCCAATAATATGCATACCTTTTCATGTTAACATTTTCTAAATAATGTTTTGTAATTCCCAGATAATTATCAATTTGCCATGGTTTGATTGCTGATTCATCACTTGGATGTCATTGCTGTTTGCCCTTTATTTGCATATTTGTGAATGTATTCATTCAAAGCAAGGTGGACTTTGATAGAGATGCATTGAAGTTGGTTCAAGAATTATTGTATCCATTTTCACCTTAAATATCTGAAATAATGCCTTCACTTGATGTATTGATGAATTTTCAATCAAATGTAACACAAAAAAAAAAAAAAAAAAAAAAACAATCAGCCGTTCTACAAGTAAAGAAGTAAAAGTTGATTAAAAAAAGAAGACGATTTTGCGAAACTACTACAAAATAAAGAAAACTAAAAATGGCTAAAGAAAAATCAGAACCTAAAAAAAAAATCAATAAAAGCAACAAAAAATACTTCCACCTGATCAGACAAAGCATAAAATTTTACATGGCTACTTTTCTAAATGAAGAATTTTGAAGGAAAAAAAAAACCCATTGTTATTACATAAACCATAAAAAGCCAAAGCAAAAAAATACCTCTACCATGAGGATGATACAAGGCTGATATGTGCGCAGCTGATGGATGTGTGTTGAATCTGGCCTGAGAGTTTATCTGAGCCAATTCTTCCTCACTGAGACCTTCCTCACCATCAAAATCAGCCATGTTCTTCTCAGATTTGTTGCTGATTCGTGAACTGTGGCAACTTCCTTCATCGTCCCCTGGACTTAGGATGCTGATGTCATATGCCCTACAAAATAACAATAATAATAATAATAAACTTTATTCTCCATCATTGGCACATCATTTTGATCACATCAGTAGTTAAAATACAAGTACATCAAGTATTAAGCAGAAGAAAAAATTTGTTTTCATAGAAATAAAGATTCGGAATCAGTTTAATAGATCTTGCAATTCCTTCCATACTTAAAAACTAAATCATAGCCACCAATGACTAACATTACATGCCCAATCATCTCCCATAAACAAAACAAAACAAATAAAGGCATTTCTTACCCTGGCTTCAGCTCCTTGTTAGACAAGAAAGTAGGAATCAATTCTTTGGCAATCTCTTCTTCTTCTAAAATCATATGATGGTGATCATGGGGTCCTCTGCCAACGACGTGTGGCAGACTTGATTCCTGCCACTCTTCTTCACTCATACCCTCACCATGACTCAAGTTCTTTTCCATTGAGGATGCCTGTCAGTGTTTGATGAGGGAAAGAATATCAACAATTAACGACTGGACAAACGGGGCAGCATGTAATCCAAGCTAAGTGTGCATACCAAATGCACTGAACAAGCCAGTTACAAGCAAGAAATAAGACTCATTATGTATTTAGAGGGACCAAGGTAAAGTCAATAAACTAAGATCTTTGTATATAAAGCTGACATTCTCTAATTTTGAACGCCATATTTCACACATAGGTTTCTAATACCCTGCTTTATGTTCTTAGTGAGTTAACTGTTGGATCAAATCAGTATTTGAATTGATTGGAAAAAGAATGCTTGACAGCAATTAAGGAAACTTTTATTGTTCATTGATCTAATTCATCAATTTCCAGTCAGAGTATCAAGTTCTGACAATCTAATAATAACACTTAACGTCACCTGTATAGGTACAATTATTTCTGAATTAACCACTGAATGTCAAAGATAAATCAAAATCTACCATTGTCTCGGGGCATGCTTGTATTTTTGTAAAGATTGAAATACATAACGATAAGGGAACAAGCTTGTATTATACTAGATTTTCAATGGTTTGTCTATTCTAGTCTTCTAATACACTAATAACTGTATTATCAATATCATCCCCACAAAATAGGCATGCCAAATCTCTCTTTTCTATATATATATATATATGATTCTTAAGTTGGTCATTCTTTGTTCGCCAAAGGCTCTGTTGCCTGGCCGCTAAGAGTAAACATATTTTACATGTAGGTTCTAAACGATAAGATCATCTTCATATGAGGAGGTTTTATACAAGAACCCATTATTAAAAATCTCATCTTCCAGTAGAATTTTCCTTCAACTAAGACGACCATTTTGAACATATGTATTATTACTCTTGGAAGCACACTAAAAAACCGGTCATCATGTAAAAAGACATGATATGGAGATTTAGTTAAGATTTTAAGATCATTTAAAACAAAGACTACACATTTTCTCGTCACAAAGTCTGAGTGATTCTTAAAGCCCTAGCTTTTAAACCGACAAAAAGCGTCACACGCATAACCCCTGCTGAAAGTTAAAGCTAACGGAAACCAACGTGGACCCACATTGTTCAAACAGACAGAAACCAACAGGTCGAGAGGGTTAAATATATCATGTTAAATTTAAACATTTTGGGGACAGGTATAAGTTTGCAAAACTGTGGAAAACAAGGGTTAAAAAAACTGTACAGTACTTACATTCACAACTTCAGCCTCTTCCTTTTCATCATGCATCTCATCTTCATCATCATCATCCTCGTCGTCGTCCTCTTCATCATCCATGTCATGCAATTCTACGGAGGCTTGCTCATCAGAAACTCCTGAAACATATTGGCTGCCTAGTCTCTTCTGCCTGATCACATTTTCAGCTTCTATATGAAGATCCCTGCCTTTTCTTTGATCATGATGACCACTGCTTTCACCATCCTCATTGTCCGTACTCACATCGTCATCTTCGTCTTCCTCCTCTTCCTCTTCTTCTTCATCGTCATCATCTGAAGCCACTTCCTGTATGACTCTGGGCTTTGAACCAGAGCAGCTTCAACTTTATTGCTAAAACCGTCCGCTCCTCGTTTGTGCACAACCATCCTAGGAAGAGGGATTCCTTCACTATTCACCACAACATCTGCTCCGCCTTCATCTTCGCTAGATTCTCCCCCATCATCAATCTGAATGGCCGGATTTTGAAGAGGACCTTTCTTGGCCATAGCCCTTTCCATTAAAGTTTGAAATCGAGTATTGTCGTCTTCCTCTTCATCCTCATAGCTAAGATCTGAATGACCTGACAGAAGAGAATATAGCAATTCAAAGGTGAGTAGAAATGTCACAAGAAAAAACTAAGATACATCTTTATAAGAAAGCTATGGAAAAAAAAATTATATTGTCATTGTACAACCATAATTGTAATGCATGATGTTGGAAGTAAGATTATAGCAACAAAACTCCAGTCGACTGCGGTTTTCCGCAAATATTCCCAAGAAACGAAATTAATTTCATAAACCCCAATGACACTTTACCTCAAAAAACAAACACATCAAAACAAAATAAAAATAGAAGAGAAAGAAAACCACAACTTTGTAATGAGGCCACGACATGTTCATGACGATCCCAAATCCATGAAATTCTGAGGGAAAAGTTATCTGATGCAGAAAAATAAAGAAAAAAATATTGTAATGGACCTATTTAGCCATCCACTAGTGACATGACCCTAAATTACAGGGCTCACGGCAAAATCTGGTTTATGGCAACAATTTTGCAGCTCCCGCCATGTCGCGATTAAGCAGAGTCCACTGTACTACTTTCATCTACTGATAAGGATTAGTGATGATTCACATGTTCTTTTCTTCGAATTAAACGATAACAGGGAAAATGGGAAGAATAAGAGAGAAAATTACCATCACATAAACTACAAAATGAGACGTACATGAACTATTGTTACCTTCAGCAGAACTGTCGGACGCAACACCACCGTGGTGGAGGGCTATATGCGGCTGCTGCACATGGGGAATGTGATGCTGATGATGATGCGGTAGGTGGTGGTGGTGGTGCTGGGGAAGATGATGGTGAGCCTGGTGGACTTGGGGAAAATGATGATGAGCGTGCTGAGCTACCATCCCAGCACTGGTGGCACAACAATGGTCTTCTTCCAGACTCAACGCTCCTGATATGTCCTCTCCCAGAGAACTACTTGAAAGCTCCTGGTTGCGCTGTAAGAAAATGAACTGATGGACCTTAGGTTACGTGGCAAAACGGCCAATAAGGGCAATAATTAGAAACAAAATTTGAGTACGCAGATCTGCCAAACTCAAAATATCCAAATTCACAGGGGGGGGGGGGGGGGGGGGTTTAAAGTATTTTTGGACAAAATTTTGCAGTTTTTCAAACATGTATTGTACTTAATCAACTTCGTTTTTCAATCCTGTATTGTACAAAGGACAATGATAACACAAACTACCCAAGGTCATAGACTTCAAACAAGTATGAGCAGATTAACTAAAAATTCACAGCACACTTCCTTTTAACCCAGACACCCGCAAATTTCTCCTACCAAAGAATGTGTGTAGAGTATTTCAAACTACATTTTCTGTAAAAAAAAAATAATTTTTTATCAAGTTGGTAACATTCTGAATCCTCCAGTCAATCATCCAAATGATAATGTCAAACTTTTGGTTCAGAAAAAAATAAAAGACAAACAAAACAAAAAAGGGTGCCATAACAATTGTAGACGTAAGTTAACTCATGTTTTTGTATTGAAGACCTTATCTCGTACAGACTACAAATTTTTCATTGAGTTTGGGAAGTCTGAATACACCACAGCATTAATGTAACTCGATGTAAAATATGAAGAAGAAAAAAAGAGTTTTAATTAACAACAAATAATTTGAAAAGAATTTCATATTGTTGCAAAAATCTTAAACTAATTATGTAATGTATTGATGGTCATTTATCATTTATAATACATATTTTATTTCAAACTCAAGAGAAACTGAGTGTAAATGTGTTCAAAAGGCCAAGCATTTACAGAAAGAATTTTAAAAAAACAGACCTTAGGAATTTTGGAAGATGAGGGAACACCACTGTCGTCAGATTCACTATCACTTGTGCTTATCTGATCAATTGATGTTTTCACAGCACCTGTAAGAATAAAAAAAAATTCAGGACTGAGTGCTCTGAAGAGTTGTTGTATGCAGCCAATTCATAACGATGGATTTTTACCCGATTCAGTCAATCCTTGACAGTATGTGGAATGTAACCCTTCAAAAGGCGTTAATTAATGGAACTTCTGTGATCAAATATAAAATAATTTATAACTATACATCTACTCGCAATACATCAGAATTATCACACAAAAAAAGAAAAGCCAACTACAACTCACGTCTTGTCCCAGTTACAACAGCGGTGTTGGCTAATTTTCTCCGATGCACTTCTTCTGCCTGAAAAGCCTCCCACTGACTGCGAGTGAGAATTAAGGACAAGTGCAAAACCTGAGGAAAGCAAAGTGAAAATGACACAACTTTGGTCAAAGTAATTCATTCACAAAATATCCTTGTGATTTCAATTTTTTAAACAATACTTTCTTATAACACATTACTTTCTTTTTATCATATGCCCGTAATTATTCATTTTGAATTTTACTACTCTGATCAGTTAATCTACTCACTTTCACTAAGTAACAACTTACCAGCTCATTATAACATGCAGGGTCCAATTTGTCTATAAGATAACGGAGGTGACGGTTCTGTTCTGGTTCAATAGATTTTATCAAGGGCAGAAGAACTTCATAGACTTGCTTTCCACAGTGCTTCAGCTATAATTTGAAGATAATTTACATTATTTTCATTAAACAAGACAAAAAAAATCATGCATTATCAATTGTAATAGAAAATGTGTTCCAAGATAAAAAGACAAAGAAGTACAGTAGTTACTGCCTAAATGCCTGATTCTCCTAAATGCCACCATCTCAATGAAACCAATTTTTCTCTCTAATATAAACTGCCCCTCTAAATGCCTTTTCAAAACCAAGATCTCCCCCTAAATGTCAAGTCTCAATGGCTGTTTCATTTATCAAAAAAAGCTACTGGGTGCGGCTAGATATTGAACCAAATAACGTGTGTGCAAAGTTATAGCCAAATTTGTTCATAACTGAAAAAAGCATATTTGAAATGAAGTTGTTATTTTTGCAATGAAAATCCAAGATGGCGGCGTTCCCATGGCAGCCATATGATATAATAAAAAATTTAATATCTTTTTTGGCTAATTTAGATATGCCGAGTACAATGGTAGAGGTTAAAATCATCTATATCAAACACTAAAAAAAAACATGCTCACCCCCCCCCAACTATTGTAATAAAATAATCACGACTAAATTCACTCACCAAAAAAAAAATAAAAAATTAAGCAGTTGTTAAAATAAAAAATAAACCTTATCAACAAACCTGAGCAGCCGCCCATATGCAATCAAGATGTTGGTTGTTGATGCGCCCTTCTGTTCCTAGAAAGTTCAGAATAATTTGGCTCTGTTTTATTATCTGTAGAAAAATGAACAGTCACTAAATTAGTAGAAACATATTATAACTTTTTAAATGGAAATTCTATAAGAATTACCTAACATGCCAAGTAAACATTAATAAACACCATTTATGGTATTGTCAACAATAATGTAATATTCTAATTGACTAAAAACAAAAAATACCATATTTAAAGTCTAGCCCCTACCTCAATGTGGAGATTGGGCCCAAAGATTTGTTCCACTATCTTATTATCCAAAAGCCACTTGGCCATTTCTTCTCCAAAGCTGGGGAGGTAAATAAAACACAGAATAAAAAAGAAAAATAAGCATATTCATTGTATACAAGAACATCAAATCAGTCACAGAAATGTATATTTGAAAAGAAAAGTCAGGGAAAATGAACTTTGAGTCTTGTATTTTAAGAGTCAATAAAGACTATATTTCAACCGGACACCAGCTACTATGATTTTTTCTGATAACAAATAGGCTGGAAGATTCTTCATAAGTCCCCAATAGAGTTCGTGAGCTTTTTTGCAAGCTGATAATACTTTGCAATGTTAGATTTGTATCTTTTTAAAATAATCTTTTCTTTTCATTTCATTCAAAATATTACATGTGATGCATCAAAGCCTCTATCTGATTTTTTTATCCTTTTAAAACAATATAATAAATCATTCACTGATTAAGCGGCATTAGATTTAAGAAAAAAGGACTTAAGTTAGAGAAGTGATAGTAGATCCTGTATATAAAAAAGCAACAAAGCATTTTCCACACCCATTAAACAAAATCATTGAGAAGAAAAATGTGATGAGCTCATTAAACTCTAAAGATTGTGGCATAAAAAAAATAGGAAATGTATTAACATGTATTAACAAATTGGAAATAATGTAAATTGTGTTAATGCCAAAAATTTCAAGTTATATTTATGGCTAGCAAAATCAATAAAAGCTCCACGTAAAAAGATAAAAAGAAATGACTGTTGTTAAGAGACCAAAGAAAAGGAAAAAACATTTGAGGTTACCTTTCAACATCTCCAATGGATTCATTGTTGAGACTGTCATTGTATGAGTTAATCATAAGCTGAAATAAAAAGTTGAGCATATTGACAATAGGAAATACTTTTGTTTCAATCCATGTATATATATATTTCAATAAATGTGGGGAAAAATCAGTCGTGAGCAGCACAATCCAGTTTTGACAAAATAGAGATCAGCAAAGTTAAAAAATTAATACTTTTGGTAAATATCAGAAATGACATTCTAGCACATTAAAGTACCCAAAATAAAATAACGTTCTTTTTGATATTTCTTTTCGAATCTACCCTCATTTGATGAATGCTTCCCAATCTTCACTTTTTTTCGGGGACTCAGTGGTCCAGAGGAAAGTTGTTGGCCTCTCAACGAAAAGATTTTGAATTCGGTATACCTGACAGGTTAAAAAATTCCTGATTTTTTAAAATAGTAAACCCACCCCTCGTCCAGATAGGTGGATTGACATCTAGTGCCATCAGAGACAGACAAAAAAGAGGTCCCATGTACAGATTATATCACTTTAGTCACATTTAAGATCCCTTGGCTGCTTACAGGAGAGTCAGTGAAAAGAAATTTTGCTTTAAGATCCCTTGGCTGTTTACAGGACAGTCAGTGAAAAAGAAATTTTGCTAAGTCCTGATAAAAAATTGCTGAGATCATTTAGTTGTAGACGTGGGTACAATCAAATCACTTTTTTTTTCTCAAAGTTTCATGTGTTTGATGAATGTTTCACGTGTCTTTCAAATTTACATTTATGTGAAGAACACTTTACAAATTTCACATTTCTTTCAAACTTACACTTATCTGGTGAATGCTTCCCAGTCTAATTGTCAATGTAGTACTTGTGAAACACTTGTACACCAAGGCCATAGCATCCTTGTCAAAACTCATCTGTGTGTCCAGTGGCTCTTTGATAGCTGACCACATAAGGTCCATTGTGTTTTGACCAGCAGCAATCCTCATGTCAGATTCTGACAGAGTGCACATGTAACGAATAATGGGAAGGCGGACTTGAAGGATACATGACATCATGGTGTGAGTGTTGATCCATCTGCGCATCTGTGATTCAGATTTTAAAAAACATTTGATTTAAATGTGCAAGATAAGAAAAGACATATCTCATTTCTTTATCATCTGCAATGTCAGCATACATGCGAAGAATTCATGAGCTATCCAAAATGACTTACGTGAGTTATTATGGTGATGAGGGAATGCACAAAAGTGACTGGTAAATTTTTGTTGTTGGCCTTTGAAAGCATTGATTCATGGCTCCAATCCCATTGCTATCTATAAAGAAGCATACATTCCGAAGGAGAAGCACCGGAGAATCAATATCCTGTAGGAAGAAGAGATGAAATTATGACACCATGACCAATCAATTATTATAAATTAATAATAAAGGATGCACTTACACGAAGATGTAACCATAATAAAGAAATCTCAAACTGGCCGGGATAAAATGAAGTACTTCAAAAGCCAATCTATGCCTTAGAACACCTGAGCCCTCAGTTTCATGGAATAATGAAACACAACAGAACGAAATCAAAAACCACCAAGCAACCCTCCTCCAATACCGCAAACTCACAGGTAACATTCTGTTGACTTCAAGAAATTTAATCACGTTAAGAAATACTTTTTTTCATATGTCAATGAGATTATAAAACTTTAAATGCCACAAAGAGTACAAACAGGTACACAAATGATGTAGCTTTGAATATGATAACGTCTGCAGTACAATTGTAGAGAAAAGCTTACACTTATTTCACAGTAATTGTGCAACGCTGTGGTCTCTGCTGAGGACAAATCCTGAAAAACATTAAACAACATTCTTCAATGTATGACATCAGTTAATTAAAATTCAAAATTCAAAGACAACTTAACAACATGCAATGCTACAGGTACAATTCCACCAACTCATTGCATTAAAAAAAGTACACTTAGTAAAATTAATGACAATCAAAACAGAAGTCGACATTACAAGTTTAGATTTTCTACAAATATCAGGGATGGGGACAAGCTCTGAAAAAAAAACCTGAACTTCAACTCCCCCTTTAAAATTTCAAAACAATATTGCGTAAGAGTATTACATTTAAATACATGTACAAGAAATATAAAGAAAAGGGCCACAATATAAAAACACCCGATGTTATCAGATATGCAAACTTTTTAATATCAAAATTCAAGAGAGATCTGTATTATCAAAATCCTGTAGTACTTTGCTGGACTGGCAAGGCAGGGTTTTTGTTTATGGGGGTTTTTTTCCAAAAATATTTGAAACCATTATTTAGTCTTGCAGATTTTTCATCCTCTGATTCTATAAAACATAGGTGAAAATTTCACAGGTGCCATGTGCATATTGTGCAAGTTACATATCCCATAGCAGTTATCAAAAAGTGTGCCCCCTCCTCCCCCTGATAGGCTCTAGCCAAATAATTACTCAAACACACATAAAAACCCAATTTAAAAAACAACCCAAGAACAGATGAAAACCAGTGAATCATCTCTTCTTTTCGTTTATATCTTCATTTCTTTACATTCAAATCACCTCTTCTCACCAAAAATTCTTCATACTCTTTTATCGCAGTCATTAATTTCCATCATATTTTTCATGCTTTCTTACTCACTTTCTTCCATAGCTCTTTTATTACTCTGCAGTCACTTTAGTTCTCTCCAGAACATTTTACTACGACTCTAATATTCCCTAATGTTCTTTTCAAATCCCGCCCCCCACCTCTCTATATCTATCTCAACAATGGCTATCTATAATGCAATACTAATAGATGCAGACCTGCCACTCCTGGAATGACAAATCCTAATCAAGCTAAAACATAGTAGTTTGAAAATAATGTCAACATGTGTCAGTTATCTCCCTTTATGAGCATGATTGGTAAAGGGCTTGATGTCAGTTGAACTTCTTTGTTTTATTGAATTTGACCCCCTTTACATATGCATTAATCTTGGGTAAAAAGAAAACAGCAAGATAAAGATCAAATAAAAGAGGAAAAGGAAAGATGAAGATCCTACCAGTAGATCCGTCATCCACCCACGTTGAAATCGAGTCTCTGACATTAAAAGAAAAGCTCAAATCAAAGTAGCTTCACTTCATTAGTTCAAGTCAAACCCCAAACTTTTTACCAAGTGCATGTGACTAGTCCTAAAGTAATAACATGCAGCGCGCATGTGTGTGAGAGAGAGAGAGAGAGAGAGAGAGAGAGAGAGAGAGAGAGAGAGAGAGAGAGAGAGAGAGAGACAAGAGAGAGAGAGAGAGAGATTGCGTCTTTCTTATAAGCACGGAGCAGAAGGCAAAACCAATCCTAAAATAGTAAATGAGGCATAATTCTACAACACAACAATGAAAAAGCGGATGGTTAAACTTGCAATCTTGAAAAGTACTAATATTTTCACGCTCTCCTTCCTCGGTCTCTCTCTCATTGAAAGGTGATAAATGATACCGCAGTGACTCACTCACCGCTCTCTGTGTTTGGGACATCCGTCCTAATTAGACTTAGACCTTATGTTTTCCCGGACGGCTGGTTTTGTTTGTGTGTGTATAAAATGAGACACAAAAACACGGAGGTTCTCCGATGTGCCAAAACGCTGGAAAACCCGAAGATCCCCATTCCTGAAGTATAAATTTAAACAAACAAACAAAAAAGTCACCTCCATGTTATGGTATCATCATCTTGAAGGCAAGAAATAGACCAGAAAATTCAGCTGAAAAATCTGATGTTGAAAAGTCGATAAGTCTCCGAAGATCTTCAATGCTCCAATCATTCCAAATACTGTCAATGTCTATGCTACCATTTTCATCCTCGTTTTCTTCATCCTCTTGCTCATCAGCTGCTGACTCACTATTCCGCCTGTAAATGTCTTCATCCACAGATGACATTGACTGAGTCCGTCCAGATGTTGCTATTTCCTGTGCTCTCGCCTTCAGCTTGGCTGGCAATATATCAGGTAAGCAATGCATCAATTCTATACCCATGCTGAGAATGACTTGAACAAGGTTAGTCACCTTGTCAAAATTTTTGAAGTCTTTAAACACACACACAGGCATTTTCTGAAGAAAAAAAAAAATGACATTATATATTATTTTTAAAATTCTCTTCAAATGACAAGACTTTTTTATATATAAAATATGAATTTTGTCCAAATTCAATTGCAACAAATCATCCCTTTTAAGATTGTACAACATTGAGACGTCTTCATATGTATAAAAAGTCTCGGTAGTTTGTCGTCATTTTCTTCACGTTGAGGGAAGACTATTTCCAACAACAGAAAGAGACATAAACAGAGATAAAAGCATACAGGAAATAAAGAAAGAGAAAGAGTGAGAGAGATAGAGAGAGAGAGAGAGAGAGAGAGAGAGAGAGAGAGAGAGAGAGAGAGAGAGAGAGAGAGAGAGAGAGAGAGAGAGATAGAGATAGAGAGACAGACAGACAGACAGACAGACAAAATAACAGAGAAAGAACTAAACTGTTACTTTTCTTTCTTTCTTTATCAGTTCCCATTCTACCTAATTTCACTTTTCCTATAGCTGTTTGGATTTCTTCCATTGATATATCTACATCTTCAGCTGTCTCATCTGGATTACTCTTACTAATTGATTTTTACTCCTAGTTTCATACGTTCTGGAGGGATTATGTAACTGGTAAAAATGTTTTCTCCATGTTTCCATGATTTGGCTGTCTTCTTTCATTATTTCTCCTTTGGCATTCTTAATTTGTCGTATTGGGCACGCTTTGGTCTTTCTCATGCTCTTCATCGCCCCCAGAATAGCTTTTTTGATTTCCTTTGATAGCATTCTTGAAGTCTTTGTCCAAACTCTTCCCATTGTTCCTGTTTTGCTTTCCCTAACTTCCTCTTTAGCGATAGTTGTTTTACTCATGTAATCTATCCTATCCCCTGATCTCTTTGTTTGCAAGTATTTCTTCCAGGCATACTTCCTTTTCTTTGATCTTAGTTTTAACATTCTCATTCCACCATGCCATTCTTTTCACATCTCCTTTAATTTGTTTGCTACCACAAACCTCTTTAATACAACCGAGAAGTGTTTCTTCATACATGTGCCACTTTTCTTCTATTGTACTATCATTCAGATCATTCTGTCTTTCACTGATAAATCTTTTTCATTTTGGTACATCTCTTTTACTATTGGTTTATTTAGTTCCTCTATTTTGAGTTTAGTAGCTTTCTTCTCTTTCCTTTTTCTGTTTGTTTTCTTCAGGAAAAAAAAAGCGTTTGCTATTTTCATGTTATTCTTTATGCAAAAATCTTGTAGTCTCTCTCCATTTGGAGAAGTTGTTGTCTCTCCTTATTTACCTATTACTCCTCCTAATGTTTCTATATTGTTGCCTACTCTAGCGCTTTAAAATTGCCTAAAGCATTAGTTCCTGTTTGTGTTTAAGATTCTCTGCAGCTATTTGTAAATCGTTTTTGAAGGTATCTTTTTCTTCTTTTAGTGGCGTCTTCGTTTGGTCCATACACTATTAATAATTTAATTTCTCTTCCTTTTTGGTTTAATATTTACCTCTAATAGCTGTGGGCTTATAAATTTCCAGCTTTCTAGTAGCTTTTTCATGCCTTTTATGTACTAGGAGACTTACTCCTGTTCTAATCTCTATCTTTGACATCTACTCCTGAGAAGATTAAAATATTATTTGGTCCTACATTTTCTATTCCTAGTCCTTTTTCTTTGTTTTTGTAATAGCCAAAATGTCTACTTTGAATTTTTCCATTTCTTCAACTAATTCTAACTCTTTTCCATTTATTGCCCTAACATTCCATGTTCCAAAAATCACAGTCCGTGATTACGTTTCCAATTCCGTTGTTGAAAGGTCAAACCGGGTATATTATATTCATTCCTCTGCATCAGTTAGGTTTTGATAAGCAGGGGATTAGCCCTGTACCCTAGGTAGATGGTGGGGCTGCCACCTTAAGGCCCCTAACAGGCCTTGTTATTTTCTGTCATGATTAACTCCATTAGCCTTTGCTCAACCAAGACGGACCTGCAAGGTAGCAGGTTGTTTTCTATCAGGGTTAATTCCCAGCCTTTGGTCAGCCAAGACCAACCTGCAAGGCAGAGAAGACCTAGTGGAGGGCGGTATCATCTACTCCCTGTACAGGTGCTTACCACTGTAAATCTACAAGTAATTATGTCATATTTTCTCTGACAATGAGCTGAAACATTTAAACTCTGATAAGCAGACCGTAAATAGCACCTAGACAACTAATGACTAAATGCTGATGTTACGTTATAATCTTAATTTTCAAACTTCATTTTTTCATAATAAACTGAGATTTAACTCAAATGCACATACACAAAAATATTTACAAATTTTAAAAATTACTGCATGAAAAGAAAATTAAGGCAAAACAAAATTGAAAATTACAAGCATTAAAGCCACACAATATATGTGGAATGATTCAAAGGAAAACATATATATAAAGATAATAATAATAAAAAGAGAAAAAAATTGGCTCACTTATTATTTGAAGCTCCTGCATATCTGATGAAGGTTTCGACCTCCTGTTTTGTAAGATGCGAGGAACCTCCGGACACATGCCGGCTATGGTCTGAGGAAAAAAAATATGAAGCAATGAAATCTAAAATTTAGTAATATCATAAAAAAAGTGACAGATTCACATCGTAGAGAAAACTCAACGTTTATAAGATCAAAAGAATTCCCATAGTTGGGAAAACACTATCGCCATGCCTGACCATGAACTCCACAACACAATACCCTTCTTCCCATCTGAGGCAAAGTTAGGCACCTCCAGCAGCTCATCCCAACGAAAATCACATCATGTGTCCAACTAACAGTACAGTGTCCTCCCACGAGATCTAGTGATCCATTTATTTTTCTCTCGTTCACATTTCTTTCACTTTCATCATCAATCCACAATTGAAACAACACAAAAAGATTCAACATCTTCCTTCTTCTTCCTCTTCATACTGGGATTTGGATCATTAAAGCTCAATAAAATTATTGGAACAGCGACAAAATCGCTAAGGCCTCCCCTGGCTTTGGGGCTAGTATGGGGTCCTTGCGCTTAACCCACCTTTGGCGATCCCCGTTAGTTACACTGGGTTATAAGGTGGTCACCCCATCAATGCTGAAAATTGCTAGCTCCTCTCGACAGCAGGTTTACCGTTGGCCATTGAGAGATTTATTGGGAAGCTCAGCCATTCTTGGGCTGAATTCCATGAAAATGACCTTGGTTCGGAGGAAAGCACACCACCCAGATGGGCGCTTTGGAACCTCCAACTTCTTCCTAATCTTTCCAATCTCTCAAAAACAAGCACATAAATAAAGAGAACTAGTGAAGAAGATTTCATGATTGCAATCAGGTTTCAAAAAAACTGAATGACACGGATGTTTAATTTAAATCAGAATTTGGACTGCTCTTACAAATGCTACTGTTGTTTTGGAAAAGGACAAACAGTGAGACAAGGGGCATGTCGGAAGTGAAGGTAATGACATCCTAAGACAATGTGAAAGCCCCATAGGAATAAAGACGAGACAAATACAAGGAAGAGACAGAAAAAAAATCCTGCCCACCATGGGGATCGAACCCGCGACCTCTGCATCAGCACCCATCGCCTCGCCATGAAAAGAAAGCGTGCTACCAACCGAGCTAGCTACGCTTTGGAAGAAGTACCATGGTCAGGTCCCAATGAAAAGACATAATAGAGGTTTTATTTTGAAAGGGTGAGATAGTAAGTTTTTGTGGGGGATAAAAAGAAGAGAGAAAAAAGAAAGTATGTGAGATTGTACTATCTCTATTTTCTCTCCACTCTCCCAAGGTGACACAGTATGATGCTAAGACATCTGACAACAAGAGACTGACACATCAAGAATGAGACATGGAATCTGATACACACATTGAGACTGTAAGGCATTATAAGCTAGCATTACATGGGACTAAAGTCTACCGTTTCGCCAAGCAGTTCAGAGTGAGGAATTATGAGGTGTATAGGGCAGCTCTTAAGAAAGCTATCTTTCAGTAAGGTAAGCTAATTTTAATAATACTGCATAGATGCTGTGTACTGAATGAATCGTCTTTTTTTTTAAAGAAAAAAGTTATCCTGAAATACTTTATACGCTATAAGGTTACAAAATATTAATATCAATACAATGGAAATACCCTCCAAAACCCCCTAAAACAAATTTGGACTCAAATTAGTTTGAAGGATACATTGCCATGGTAACGCTAAAAACATCCGCCCTCTTGTATAGGATGTTTACACTGACCTTTCTCAATATTGTCATGCCACTTTTGCAACAAAAAACAAATTTATTTTTTTGTATTTATGTCAACGTATATATATGCATTTTTTCATACCAAAAAAACCTTCATAGAAAATAAAGACGACCTTGACAAACTGGAAGACATGAATAGAAGACATGAATAACTGACATAAGACTATGAAGTTTGAAAGAAATATGATGACATATGTCTGAGATATTTGGACCTAGGTAATAAATTACCCAGCTTTAAAAAAAAAGTAGAAATAGTCAAAAAATTGAATTTATAACCAATAACGGTCTTCTAAACAATCCCAGCGCCATAGGATGAATTCCCTTCTATTTCTGTAAGTTCTTCAAATCTTTTTTCTTCTTGCTTCTCTCATCTTCGTTTGCATTCTTTCATATTTTCTTTCACGACATAGTCACCTTGATCTTTTTTCCCTCGTTGCTTGGCACAGCGATAAAATATGTGAATTTTAAGCCTCAAGCAGGGACACTAAATGCTTTCGGCGACTGGTATTACATCAAACTTCTGTTGACCGACGGTAGTGTCAACTGATATGCTGCTACCAACCGATATGCGTGAAGGTCGGGTAAAGGAGATGAACGAGAGGTCGTGGGGACATTGACATCAAAGGCCAGTGGTCTTGCAGTGTAGACTGTTACATTACCACCACTACTAGTGGTTGGTGAATGTGAAGGGGTGAGTACAGGGGATGAACGAGAGGTGGATGAAAGATTGACCAACTCGACGTGTAGTAGGGATGGGTTTGATTGTCAATGTTCTGCGAACACTACTGCTACTACTATATGAAAAAAAGGATGAGACAAGCACTGTCATCGGCTCGTGTTAATTCCTCACTTATTTCAATAGCAGGATCAATTATTTAGCGTTTCACACGACTTCTGCAAGTTTATAATGAGATTTTGGAATGACAGGCTCCTGTTTTTGCATGACGAAGAAAGAGATGTTACACACTATTCTTGTAAACAATAAGAAAAATAGTCACTAAATGAAACTTGCTGTCTTTGAATGATGAACAACGACTTGTTAATAAAGAATAACACTGCATACAAAAACCAATACCACTGTGATAACTGTAGATGACAATAAGAGTAGACACAGTATTCATTTACACCCTCTAGCAATGGACTTGTCAAAGTAAGATCATTCCATTTTTACACCGTTACTACCAGTTGCCCAAGGCAAAGATAATGATAGACACACTCCTTTTGAAACAGACTCAACAGAAGGCCTTTTGGACGTAAGCTTATGAGCCTGAACGCGTCATTTTTCCTAAACAATCAGAAAGAATTATTTTAAAAGAGGATGAGCATAAGACAGTAAGAGGAAACAAGAAGGAAGAAAATTCAGACCTCTCTTGACCCGTCCTTCCTTCGGAAAATGTTGGGCATCGCTGTAGCAAGCAAACGGGATATCCATGTGTAATGGGTCACTGTATGATAGGGGATAGTGTAAGCCTTCCAAAGGGCACGGGCAGAAAGGCCCGAATGAAAAGCTATTCGCGTGTTCTTCTAAATGATTTTCTCAAAAAGTGGTGACTTGGTACGGGTCACTTTCAGATGTCGTTTTTGATCAAAATGAGGTGAATTTATCATAAATAAATGACTGGCATTGAAGTAAAGGAGATAGGAGAGGGTCGAACTAATAGAAAATGCCATCACCCTAATTTTGATACTTTGGACCCAAAATCACCCATTCCAGATGTCAGATGCCATCCCTTGCTCAAATGTAAATAATAGTATTATAATTATTAGTATCAGGAACGTGAAATATACAGAAGGCGTGGGAAACAAAACATGGCACTGCAGAAACTGGTTGTTGATTGGGCGTCGGGGTCGCGTAAACCTCGAATAAAGACACCTGGTCATCCACTTAACCTTGGCAAGACTATGACCGATAAATGCCAGTTTGTTACAACAATCTGTTCCTCTTAATGCCTATAGAGCCAGAGCATATCCTGGTTTATATAGCATGAATAATCATATCCTGGCAAAGACACTAGTCTGATGTAGATTTATACTCCCAAGCTAGTACCTGTACCCATTAGCACCTGGGTAGAGTGGAAAAAATGTGTTCCTTTCCCAAGGAACACAACACTAGTTCTGGCTTTGCTAGGATTTGAACTCGGGACCTCATGGTCCCCAATCTGGCTGCCTAACCCGCTTGGCCACCGACACCACATTCAGTACAGTAGTTACTGTCTAAATGCCAGGTGCTTGGAAATCAGACAAAATGGGCATTACGGCGAAACTGACATTTAAGGGAAAGTCGGTCACTGCAATGGACAAACAAGAATAAAGATTCATAACCAGGTCGTTTGTTTGAGAAGAATCCTTAGTTTTACCCAAAAGTAAATACGAGAAATAAGGACACCTCGAAACCAAAGTTGTTTTAACAGTTAGGTGGGTTGCCCATTGCTCACCACGAAGATCCATAGGCACAATGCAAGACAGGGGACCAATAAAAACTGATCACGCGTGATGCAGGCCCAGTCAATTAAAAATGCCAGGTTATTTCTTGCAACTTATGACATCAACGAAGAGCCATTGGAAGAGTCTGAAACTCTAATTGCCTGACGATAAACCAGTGATCCAATAGGACAAAGGCTGTACAGTAGAGTGGGTGGAGTTAATCAAAGGAGACTGGTCACCTTTTATTAAAATCACCGTACATTGGATATAATGTCAGGTGGTTATAACACATGACAAATTGTTGACGAGTAACAATTTAAACATATATTAGTGATGGGATCATCAGACAGTAGGGAATAATGTAGAGTACAGTCAGCTGAAATGAAATATCTCTAAAGAGAAGAAGGAAAAACTAAGAGACAAAATCAGAAGCACAACAACAAAGAGATCAAACCAAAGCAGATGACATTAAAATTAAGATAGAAATAAATCAACTGAGATGGTTTGGGCGTGTAAACAGAATGAATGGAAAAAAACCCAGCTAAATCAGAACAATGCTTAAATCCAAGGCAAAAGACCAAGAGGAAGATCTAAATCTCAGAAAGTGGGACAAGATGTAAAGGAGGCACCAAAGCAATGAAATTTAACTTTCACAGAAGGAAACAGAAAATATCAGGACAGGGTCGGGTAGCCTGGAAAAAAAGATAATTTCAGGTACAACTAAACACATTCACCGACAGAAAGAAAGAGAAAGCAATGGCTAAGAGAAAAAAAAAGAAGTTTTAATCACTTACGGACATAAAGCTACTTTATGATATTATGGAGAAAATTTTATACCTGCGGTTGCCGTTGAGGCGGGCATATTTAGGGGAAAATTTTGGTTTTGACATGAGTTCTTTTTTTAAATTGGTTTCACTGAGATTGTGGACATTTAGGCAGAAGCTACTGTATTAGAATAGTCTCATTGATCATTGAATGAATCATTGGAACAGTATTCGACACTTGACCAAGTCCAAGTTAGTAGCATGACCACAAATATACCCACGAACAGAAGACAGTGCCGTAAGCAAAAAAACATTTTAAGTTCAACCTTAAACATTGGATTAAAAACAAAGCTAACATGGAATTCCCTAAATTTAAAACCATTATTTTCATTTAGATCTAGATCTATAACTGGTCTAGATATATCTACAACAGCATTCGGTAGAGAGAAATTGTCTTGGTCAGTCTTCTCGTTTTTTAGCAGCTTTTACACAGACAGACATCTCAGTGGACAATTTGATTTCAGGACAAAAGAAATATTTAAAAACAAACAAAAGGGAAAACAAAGGTATTGAACTATAATACATACGATTGTTAATGAGCAACAAGACATCGCTGCATTGGTCACACATGATAAATTCCTGGCATTTGGGAGCAATATATCAGTTACTGTTTACAATTTCAATTCTTTTCTTTGAGCATTGAAACTAAACACAGAGAACAAGCATTTTCAGAGCCGAACGCGCATGCGCGAAACCCGAAATAATTTACAGAAAGTTCCGAAGAACGAAATTCAATAACTTTCAATAATAAAAGATCATTGTGTCAGATCAACAATGAATAAAATATCGATCTAGTGTATACTGTCTGAAAGATATGTTTTGTCCATATATTTTTTAATTGCCATTACAACTTTCAAAGCAATGCATTAAAACTTTACTTTCAGTGTTTCACATGGCGCGCCAATGCAATCATACTTTTTAATATCTTTTTAGTTTTAGCGGTGTCGTTTTATCTTTCGATACCAACAACAGCATGATGAATAATAACAAGAAATGTAGGTCTAATAATGATAAAATAATGCCTGTAAGGATGATCATAATAACAATAATACACATATAAGAATAATCAAAACGATTATTATTGTTGTTGTTATCGAAGCAGTCATAAAATGATAATGCCCGCGTCGACGATATTGAAATATGATGATGAGGATACATTTCGATCGAAACGTCGGTTTTGATGATGAGGACGGTGGTGAAATACGGCCTAATGTCAACGATAAAGGGAAGGGATTCAATTTTTTTTATAATATTTAATAACGAACACAGAAACTACGACAAGACAACTAGTAATAATAACTACAACAATAATATTAATAATAATGATAATAATAAGACGAAAACAATATTATCTGTATTCGTCCTAAAGGAAATGTGCTTTAGTAACAATTACTTTCATAACATATCACGAACAAAATATATTATAAATGATATTTCATTTTTTTTAAATACAATAAAAAAACAAAATACGTATATGACATGCCTAAAGACACACACACACACACACACACACATATATATATATATATATATATATATATATATATATTTATGTATATATTTATGTATATATATATATATGTATATATCTCATACGATCAACAAATATACAACAAGATAATGGTGTTTCACAACATGCATGCAATCAATACAGTTAAACTCTTCACTGGAACATGGCGTATGGGTAATGACACATACATATAAACACATAATAATAATAAAAATAATAATAATAATGATAATAATAATAATGATAATAATTATAATAATAACTTAATAAATAATAAATAATAACAATAATAATAATGATAATAATAACAATAATGATAATAACAATAATAATAATGAATAATAATAATAATAATAATAATAATTAATAATTAATAGAACAACAATAATAATAATAATAATAATAATAATAATAATAATAATAATAATAATAATAATAATAATAATAATAATAATAATATAATAATAATAATAATAATAATAATAATAATAATAATAATAATAATAATAATAATAATAATAATAATAATGATTATGATAATAATATAATAATAATAATAATAATAATAATAATAATAATAATAATAATAAATAACAATAATAATAATAATAATAATAATAATAATAATAATAATAATAATAATAATAATGATAAATAATAATAATAATAATAATATTAAATAATAATAATAATAATAATCATAATAATAATAATAAATAAGGATAATAATAATAATAGAACCAATAATAATAATAATAATAATAATTAAATAATAATATAAATGATAATAAGGACCAAATCATACTTTAATTTTCTCAATAATGATAATAAAATAATAATAAATAATAATAATAATGATAATAATAAATAATAATAATAATAATAATAATAATATGATAATAAATAATAATAATAATAATAATAATAATAATAATAATAATAATAATAATAATAATAATAATAATAATAATAATAATAATAATAATAATAATAATAATAATAATAATGATAATAATAATTAAAAATAATAATAATATAATAATAATAATAATAATGAAAATAATAATAATAATAATGATAATAATGGTAATAAATAATAATTAATCATAATAATAATAATAATAATAAAGAGGAAGATAAAAAAGAAACAGGCACAATAATAATAATAATAATAATAATAATAATGCTCAATAATAATAATAATAATAATAATAATAATAATAATAATAATAATCAGGTAAGAGCTTAATAATAATAATAATAATAATGAATAATAATAGAACCAATAATAATAATAATAATAATAATAATAATAATATATAATAATAATAATAACTAATATCAATAAAGAACATCAGACTCAGAGTGATTTATGTACAAGAACAATATTTACAATAATTAATAATATATTCATAATAATAGATAATAATAAACCAATAATAATAATACTAATAATATCCATAATAATTAATAAAAGACCAAAAATATAATTAATAATTAAATAATGCTTTCATTTGTCATAAAATAATAATAATAATTCATTCGATAATAATAATTATGGAGAATTTAATAATGTAATAATAAATAATTTAATGCAATAAATTAAGGATAATATTAACTCAGAGGGAAAACTAATAATAGGAAAGGCATTTATAGGTAAACAATCAGCAAAAACCAAAATGGCATTTTGAATGGAATGACAGTTATGTCAAGATTGAACTCAAACCCAAGATATATAAGACCAATTGAGATGGTTTGGGCATGCAAACAGTTGGCATATTTAATTTCCCAAGGTTGTATATTAATTCTTTTGCAGATTTTAGAAAATGCCAAACATGATTCTGTTTTATTTTAAATAAATTAACAACAACAACAATAATTAAAATTCATTAATAATAATAATAATAATAATAATAATAATAATAATAATAATAATAATAATAAGAAGAAGAAGAAGAAGAAGAAGAAGAAGAAGAAGAAGAAGAAGAAGAAGAATAAGAAGAAGAAGAAGAAGAAGAAGAAGAAGAAGAAGAAGAAGAAGAAGAAGAAGAAGAAGAAGAAGAAGAAGAAGAAGAAGAAGAAGAAGAAGAAAGAAGAAGTAGAAGAAGAAAGAAAAATAGCGATTGCTAGTTTAATTCTGTAGTAGTAGTCGTAGTAGTTAGTAGTAGTAGTAATGCTATCGTTTTATTTTAATGAATGTTTGTTGTTGTTATTGTTTTAGATGTACTCATTGTTTTTAATTTAACCCAAAATTATTAATTCATTCGATTTTAGTGTGATCTGTTTAATTCTGTTCTTAAATTCTTGAGTGCTATTGCTAGTTTTATTTTAATGAATGTTTGAAGATTGAACCATGTATGTTTGACAGCCTGGCATGGTTATTCTTGTATTAAGTTTGTGCTGATCTATCGAATAAACAGTTGGCCATTTATAGCCTTAAAAAATTATTAATTCCATTTCTGGCCCCATTATTTATGCTTTTCTAAATGTACTCATTGCAGTTAATTTATGTTGGTTTTGATATTCCTTTAGATGTATGTATAATTATTAGTTACACGAATGGTTTGCATTTTTATTTTTTTTGCACTTTCTATATTCCTTGGTCTTTTGCTTTTCTGCATAGTACTCTATGTTGGTTTTTCCATTGCAATTTAGTGTTTATTGGGACTCCTAGGCAGTTTGCTCTGCTGGTTATTTCTAGTTTTTGGTTATGTATGTAGTAGTTTAAGTTGACTAGTTTTATTTATTTTACACATTTTTAGTACCGTACCTGGCATTTATCTGGATGAAACTCCATTTCTCACATTCTCTCCCATTCTTGCAGAGTGTTTAGGTCATTTCGTAATAGTCTGCAATCCTCCGTGTTATTTACTTTCTATATTTTCTATACAATAAACTATCATCAGCAAAAAGTCATAGTTTGAGAGGTTTTGGTCCATATCGTTGATATTTACTAAGAAGAATAGAGTACCTAAAACCATTCCTGGGGGACACTTACTACCACTGGTTTGGGATTAGATGAAACACCTTCAACATTTACCCTTTGAGCGTGTTTCAAAAGAAACGATTTGATCCATTCAAAAAGAGAATTTTGAGTATCATACACATCCAATTTTATAAGTAATCCATTGTGATTTACTTTGTCAAAAGCCTTTGCGTAACCTTGGAGGATAGCATCTGTTTGGCTTCTTTGATTTAAAGAACTAATGAAAAGATGTATTGTGTAATACGTTGAGTTTCACAGCTTTGTTTTTGTCTAAATCCATGTTGGATATATGTTAGGGTGCTATGCTTATCTAGGTGATGCATTATGTTTCTATGTATTATGTGTTCCAATAGTTTACAAGTTACTGTGGTTAGAGACACAGATCTGTAATTGTCTGCTCTTTTTTGATTGTCGCTTTTAAATAATGGAACTTTATTTGCATTTTCCCAGTCGTTTGGAACTATACCTTGATTGAGAGATGCCTGGAATAACAACACATAGATGTCTGTTACTTCATGTGCACATATTTTCAATATTTTCCCAGGTATTTCATCTGCACATGTTGCTTTATGTTCATTAATGTTACGCAGTTATTTTATTACTCCTGTTTTTGTGATCTTTATGGGATTCATTTCAGGATAATTTACACCTGTAGGTCTCTCCCTCTATCTCTATCTGTCCCATGGCGGAGGCCGTTGGGGTGCTACCGATGACCAATTAACCAGTCTTCTCCACTCCTTCCTATCCTCCGCCCGTCTCATCAGCTCACTTAACTTCAGGCCCGTCCATTCAGTGATATTGTCCTCCCATATCTTCTTTTGCCTGCCTCTTCTCCTGCCTCCTCTGACAGTTCCTTGAAGCACGGTTTCTGGAAGCCCTCCTTCTCTCACCAAGTGTCCAAACCATTTCATTTTTGCACCTTTTGACAGTGGTGAGGAGGTCTTCGTAAGGACCATTGGTTTGTCTTATTCTGTCTCTGACTTCTTCATTGTTGATATGGTCTTTGTGAGAGATACCGAGCAGTCTTCTAAAGCACCTCAGTTCTGTTGCCTGTATTCTCTTCTCTATATCTACAGTTAGTGTCCATGTTTCATGCAGGCGTAAAGAAACACCGAGTGAACAAGGGAGTGCATAAGTTTTATCTTTGAGCTAAGGGAGACTTTGTTGTCTTTCCAGACAACCTGACATACCTGTAGGTATGTTATGGTTAATTGTTGATAGTGGATCAGAAAAACTTAACACTATCGATTATTCAAGAGTTCAGTTTAGATTAGGGTCAATTAAAATATCATAATTTTTTAAGTTTGAAATTCTAAAATAGCCACTTCGTTACTGAAATCATTTATCGCTGTAATAAGTTGAGTTTCACAGCTTCGTTTTTGTCTAAATTCATGTTGTTATTGATATCATTGTTGTTGTAAGAAGAATAGTAGTAGCAGTGTAAGTATGTTGATACTGGTGGTGTGATAACAACGGGGTGTAGCTATTGATCTACGGGTGAAATATGACAATAACTCACAACTCCACTAATAAAGACAGAACAAACACGTGACGTTTCGGGTATAACCCTTCCTCAGACAACAAACAAGAAATATCTAGAATTTAGATCTAAGTACTACCTCAGGCATCACACAATGTGATGTCAGTAGAAAAACAGAGAGGAGGAAGAAAGAAAGAAAAAGATAGTCATGATAAGAAACGTAGTAGAGGGGGGGGGGGGGTGAAGAATGAGCAAGAATGGAAGGTTCAGATCTAGAATGAAATTAAAAATATATATAAAATAAGTAAGTAATAAAAGGTGAGAAGGAGATAGAGAGAAGGAGAGAGAGAGAGAGAGAGAGAGAGAGAGAGAGAGAGAGAGAGAGAGAGAGAGAGAGAGAGAGAGAGAGAGAGAGAGAGAGAGAGAGAGAGAGAAGAAAGAGAGAGAAGGAAGAAAAAAGGCAGAAGAGAAAGGGAGAGAGAGAGGTGTGAGTATGGGAAACAAGAACGAAGAAATAGGATAACTATAAGACTAGCTCTATATCTCACTGGGTCTAGAAAGAAGAAATGATAGAAAATGAAGGAAGTATCAATCAAGGCAAAAATTGACACTGAAGGTGCGAAATGTATCTATGGGTGTAGCACTTTGTACAATGTTCGCATGCTGATGATTTTTATTATAGAGCATTATTTTTCCTCCACACCGCAAGAACTTCCATGGCGGCGGATGTTTATAAATGTACTTTCGAAATTTCAACTGATTATTGAAATGGTCTATTGCAGCGAGTACTGAGTATAGTACATTGATCTCGGTAAGAATGTTTAATAAAAGAACGACATGATCAATCCGATCAATGTAAAACGATGACTTTTGGCTGGGCTGCAGTTTACTGGACATAAATGTGAAGCCTTGAGAAAAATGGGTTCAGTCTTGGTTAGGACCAAAATAAAACTTGTAGGCCTTTTTGTACTTTCAATAAAAATGCCGTTTTTAACGTTTTGTAAATCTACCAACCTTCCCTAAGCTGTTCGGTAGACAGTAAACTGCAATATTGCTGACTTTTTTGTCGTTGCCATAATTCAAGAGAGCAAGGGTGGTAATTTTACGGTTTAGCGCGTAAAAGAAAGTGGATCAAATTTGTACTCGTCCGTATCATGGTATCACTTAGATCTAGGGGGGAGTAAGGGATTGTGGATAGATTTCATCTGTCTTATCTCTAAATGAAAGTCAATACTGACGAGTACAATTTTGACCCATATTTTTTAACGCCCTTAAGTGTAAAATTACAGAATATAATTGCAGTGAACAATGTTAATATTCTAGTTTACATGAGATTATGGAATCTTCTATTATTTTTGCTTTCTGATATATCTAAAATCTACTTTGTTTTAAATTTTGCTCGCCTTCATGTCATGCGTCAGGGCCTGGGTAATATTCTATATTTTGGCAATGTCTCGCAGGAGATGCAGAAAAGATTGCCTTGGAACCAGGTGCTTCCTGCGCCACATATATTATGATATAATATATTCCATAAAGGTGACTATTTCGTTCTTGGTGTAAATGTATGAGTGGCACTCTGAGCTGAGTCGAAAATAAACCAAAGGATATGTCTATAAATCCAATGAATGGTGTACTGCATTTAATGGCCACAGGGTGAATGAATCGTTGGTTCTGCAGTACAGCCGCACTTTTGGCTTGGTCGCAGTGGTCAGTCCACTCTCATGATTCAAGTAAAAAAACTATGAACGGCAGCCAATGTATTCATTGTCTTTATTGTCAGATGTGGTAAATTAAAAATTTGGGATGTTTTCAAGCTATGCATTACAGCTGAACAACACAGCTGCTGTCATGATGAGATGCTGGAGAGATGTAACCATGACCTTGTGTTTGGGTGGCATGGGGGGGGGGGAGTTAGCTTGGAGGGATTGTAATAGAACTCTTCTATTTATTTGTCTTCAGCGTCCACTCCCATACTTTTTTTTACAAACGTGTTACTTTGTTTTGACATGACACATATGAATGATGGAAACCAGGCATGGTTACACACAAACTTACCAGAGTTTTGTTTTTACAGGGTTTTGGGGCCATTGTGTTTTGATTTTTTTATTTGATATTTTAAGCAATAACAAACAGATGTATCATAACTGACACATTTTTTTTAAATTCCGAAAGGTAAATCTGTTATTATACAGCATCTGCTCAGTACTATTGTTCATAACTTTTTATTTATATCGAATTTCACAGTACGATGGCAGATCTGCCCTTTCATCTTGATGGAAAAAGGATGAGACTCAAAGTCCGATAGATTTACTAGAACTAAAACAAAAGCTAGACAGCGAACTTCATCTCTTTGAAGTTGCAAATCAATCAGGTCTGTGTTACTTTACATTTGAAACATCATGTTATCTGTCACCCATATTTATTAAAGAGGTAAAAACTAACCTTTCAAAAATCGATTTCAGGGTTATCATTATTCCATTAGTAAACACATAATTACTGTGCATGTATTTTAATCAATATAATATTCTATATCCCATAGATCTACTGTTTTTTTATTGTTGTTTATAAAATTTTGCAGTTGAATAGAATGGGATGCATAAAGTTGAGATACAGTTGACTCCGGTTAATCACAACACAACGGGAGTGGGAAAATTGTTGCGATTGTCTAAAGTTGCAATAAATCGGATTTAGCTCTGGGTCCAACATCTAGGGTCATTTCACTCCTTGACGATTATGTATGTCTGTTGCAATACGTTTTGAATAGGGATAGATAACTTTGCTCTCTGAGTTTCAAGGATTGTCATAACCATTCTCATCTTTGTAAAAAAGTGGCTTGTCTTTTAACAGATACTACACAGCCAATAAAGCACTCCAGTTCATTATTTATGTTAAGTTAACTGTGAAGTAAACTACAATGTGTGCAGCGCGTGTTAAGTCACGTTACTCCTTTAATTTGAATGGTCGGTTGTCGGCTGCCCACTCAGCTTATAGGCCGTACAATATCACGCTTGCCAGCTGTCCTAGTCATCTCTAGGCAAGGCCTATGGTGCCTTTACTGTCTGCTAGACCCACAATTAGTGTAAGACTATTGTATCGTTACAGTTATTATATAATAACAACATAGACATACAAGCATGGGAAGAAAACACGACCGTAAATCTGAGGCAAGGTGTCAGTAGAGTTGCGATTAACCAGTGACTTTTAAATTGAATTTGTTCCGTTTCTTGGGAAAAGTTGTGATTAGGCAGCAATGGCGAATAGCTCAGTTACGATAAACCGGAATTGACTGCATAATTAGATATAAATGTGACTTATGCACAAGCGTAGTTTTTATTCAGTTATATTCCTCTCTCTATTTTTAAAGTATATTTGGTGCTGCTTTCTTCTACTTTCGTTGTTTACGAAATTGTTTTTGAGCAAACAAGACAGTCTTTATTCTAGTTTGTGTGACAGGCCAATGTCAATTCCAATCAATATCATTATATTCTATTTAACTTCACCAGTGAAAACTCTATACAATTCATAATTGTAGCTGTGGGCATCAGGACTGCTCTTTGTGCTTCATCATCATCAGCCATTCCACCCTGGTTGTTGGTATTGGTCACCAAATAGAGCCCTCCTTCTTCGTCTGTCCTGAGCTATTGTCTCCACCTCTGTCCAGCTCGTCCCATCCTTTTCAGGTCCATGTCCACATCTCTTCTCCATGTGGATCTTAGTCTACCTCTTCTTTGTTTTTTTCCCTCTAGGTTCCATTGTAAGCTTTGTCTTGTTATGTTAGTTGCTTGCTTCTTCATAGTGTGCCCGATCCATCTCTATCTGCTGTTTTGTTTTCCTCTAGAGGTCTTCATTTCTTATTGTGTCTGACCAGTGGATCTTGAGAATTTTTCTTATTAGGCAGTTATTAATGAATGACTACAGCTTATTGATCGTCTATTTTGTTAGTTTCCAATTTTCCGATCTGTATAGAAGGATGCTCTTGACACTTATGTTGAAAATCCTAATCTTTATGGCTGTCCTTACGTTTCCCGATCTCCACACTTTTTGGAGTTGTTTGAATGCTCCTTGGGCATTTCCTATCCTTCTCTTAACACCCAACTCTGTTCCGCCTGTTTAGTCTATGTTGCTTGCTAGGTATATGAAGGAAGTCATTTGCTCTATTGGTGACTTGTCTATCCAGATGTTTTCATGGCTGTTGGTATTAATCTTCAAGAGTTTCGTCTTACCAGGGTGGACTTTGAGTCCTATATTAATTGAATTTTTCACTAGTTCTTGTGTCTTCTCTTTCATTTGCTGTTGTGTGTGGGACAACAATGCGATGTCATCAGCGAAGTTCAGATCATCCAACTGTGATCATAACTTTGCTAGGATTCAAACTCGAACTTCATGATCCTTAGTCCAGCAGCCTAACCACTCTACCACCAATGCCACTATCAATGAGTTGGAAGGGGGACATTAACTGGTTTAATCGTCTTGAAGGCAGCTTTTTTATTCAGGAGCAAATTTGGCTCCACCACATCTTGACTTCTTGCATACTTGATTACATCTTCCTTTTGAAGTATGTACTGTACCGACGTATTTTCATTAAAAAAACTCTGCCCTATTCTTTTATCATTGGCCCATTCTTTAGTCTCCCAAAACTTTCATTCTGTTAGAGGATTTAGCTATCAATTCTTGACTCTGATTGGTTCACATAATTGCCAATCAGTACGTAAAAAAACATTTTAGTATGGGATTGTTATCTTTTTGCTTTTAGTCCGTAAGCCTGTATTTACCTTGAAAAGTATATATATACATGAGGATTTAGTGATTTATTTTTATTTAACTCTTATAAGGCTAACCTGCCGGCTGACCTCAATATGGGTCAATAATCTCGTTCCACTGTGTACGAGGCTTCCGCACGTGGCACTAATGCGCTTGACAACAACATACCGTGATTATTGTGATTATTTTGTGATCTTCGTTGAGTGAGGTAACATAGCGGGCAATTCATTTTGCTATTATTGTCATCGTGTTTATATTGCATTGTTTACTAACAATAACATCTATTACAGCCTACTTTTATTAAACATGAAAAGGAATAATACTGCAGTTGGCCCATTACTAATGAAGAGAAATATGAAAGGTTTAAGTATAATACTAAAAGATAGAAAATGGGTTAGGGCGAGAAATCTTCAGTGTGCCCAACCTTCATAAGCAACAAGGAGATACAGAAACAAATAAACACTAAACAATGCTGGACAAACTAATACTAATAGTAATAGAGCCATTGGTGCAATGTTCATCAACAGAGCAAGCCTCATAACAACAGTAAACAAAAAGAAAAGACAAAAAAATAGAAGAAAACGAAATACAACTGCCATAAGAGAGACGGAGAGAGAGGGAGGGAAGGATAGAAAGGGAGAGATAAAGAGGAAAGGAAACAAACAGGAGACATAAAGAGAATGAGGAAGGTAAAGAAAGACGAATAGAGAGGATGAAGAAAATGAGAGAGAAGGAGAGAGCGAGAGAGAGAGAGAGATGAGGTAACATATAGAGCGGGAGGGTGGGGGCACGTGGTTACATGGTCAGGCTTCAGTCATTCAATAATAGCATGGTTGACTATGTCGAATTTTATGTAGTAGAGTTTCAATGAACAATATCATTATATCTTTATTTCAAAAGGAATCAATTTCATTTTCACGTCCAAATAAAATGATGGAACTATAATACTAATACTAGAGGAAATGTCCAACGGCCTTCCGCTAATCCCATGACAAAATCCAATGTGCATAGGTAACACATTCCCATGATGAAAGAAACAGGCTCCCGGTTTATTGCTTTCACAATTGTGTGCCGCCCCAGCTGCGGCAACTCGCTCTATCCCAGACCTAACACCTCTCCTCAGCTACATGCTTCCCATGCTTTCAAAAACTCCCTCCCTACCCTATGTCTATAACTAGTATAACCCTCTTTCCTCATTTACAATGACATGAGTGACCATCATTTTGTATTCTTGGCTGTTCCCTTCCTACAGTTCAATAGTAATCCATCTCCTCCCAAACAGTCCCCACCCCTTACGCAATCCAGTGGTTTTTCACATCTTCCTCCCACTTCTGGATGTAAATCTCCCCCTTAGTCCTTTTTATACAGTAGGAAGGTAGACTCTTGTAGTTTCTAATGTCTATACACTTCAAATAGCCGCCCTTCCTCTTGTCCAGATACCACATGTCATCATGACCATGTGAAATAGACCTGTTTGAGAGATCAAAATTCCTTTGTTGCTGATCGCTGAACTCAGATGAAAGCTTCAATTTTCCCTTGTACTTTCAACACTTTAATCTCTTCATTCTTATGTGAAAAAGAGGTGGAGATATATTTTGACGTATGTGACGTTTGACAATATAACCATCAACACAATGCTCCCCCTGATTGGTCAACCCTGAACATGGTTTCTTTCTATTGACTGAAGGTCATGCCCTCCATTCAGGCTGACCTTAGGTGTGCAATGTAATTGGCCACTGATATCTTTTATTTATATCAACTTGTGGGTGGAGCTTCTTACTAAAGCAATTGACATTTGTCCAGAAGTTGCGTTGGTCATACGAAGACAAGAGTCTTTGGTTTTGTACACTTTGCAGAGGGTCCACAACCTGCATTTGTGATAGAGTTCCTGTGTGCTGTATCTCTTTATAAGAAATTATCGAGTGTGTGTTAGCCTCAGAAATGAACGATCACTTTTACCCCTTTAGAATAATAGACTTTCTCTGTTTGGCGTGGCGTGGGTTGGTCAGAATAAAGGCATTCCCAAAATCCGTCTTTGAGTGTACTGCAGTGCAGTTATACGGGACCCGCCACTAACACTTAGTCTTGCTGGAAGGTCAGGAGGGATGCAAATATACGGGATCCGCCACTAACGTAGGTGTGCTTAGAGTAACCAGCGGCATGCAAATATACGGGACCCGCCTGGAAAGGGTTAAAGAAACCCTTAGTTAACAGCAGAGACTGGGGGTGAGAATCTGGAGGTGCCATTCTGAGTTCACACAAATGCTGTCACATTTCATCGGACAGGTCAGTTTTTGTTTGTTTGTTATTTACCTTCAAGGAGGTTCATTCAAGTTAAATTATTCATGTTCTCTGGAATATTGCAGGCTGTTGTGCAAGTTAGAATTAAATTGCATTGTCAGAATCTGTTTTCAACTTAATAAGATTGACAGTTATTGGTTCATGTTGTTCAGCCCCGAGAAAATGAACACTTAGAAGACAGTATATTTATTTTATAAACCATCATTGCATTTCATTCCGATCGTCGAAAGTTGTTGTGTCACAGTGGACAGCTACAGGAGTACATGAGCCAGCCAGGAAAATTCATTCTCAAAGATTTATAAGTATGCAATACTCTTTTAAAGAGCCAGAATGCATTTATCAGTCACAAATTGAAAAACGGAGAAAACTGATTTGTAACGAAAACTACAAAATTGATCCTGCAATAGTAGTAGCAAAATTATTTGATTTATAAAATTGAAAAAAAATTAGATCTATACCTGACCATTTTCTTACTGTAAAATTCTTATTTCTCATTCGATTTTGATGGAGAGGGCAAGTTACACATTCCATCAGTACTTTCAACCAACAACTTTAACTTACTTTTTACAGATAATCAAACAGTAGATGAAACTGATGCAGGAGATTTGAATGCCAGGTAAATTAATATGTTAATTGTTATCTTTCATATCGTTCAAATGAATATGCTTTTCACACACATGTAAAGAGGAAAACTAGTGTCAATTTTGGATCATTGTTCTTTTAAACCCAAATTAATTAGTGCAATGTGTACTGTGTACAGGATACATCTAAATGCATCATTGTTATCATATATACGTGTTGAACATTTATATATTTTTATTTTGCCATTGATTAACTTGAGCTAAATGCTAATAAAGTTTTTTTTTAAATCTTTTCTTGTCTAATTGTTCTGCTATGGCTTATGGTTAATCATCTTTTGGGATGGGGGGGGGATGGGTGGTTAACCTGTACTGGTATCTTATAGCTTTTTTAAAGTCCTATTTCGTTCAGGGTTTTAGGGAGTTTTATTTGATGATGTTGTTCTTTATCTTTGAAATGTATTTTTTTCTTCAGGATTTCAGAATTGAATGAAGAATTAGTGGAAGAGTCGACAAAAGTTTCATGGAGAAATCTTCTTATTAAAAGGTAGCATTTTATGGAAGAGATGGGTTGTTTTTCTCAAACTGATTGGTCATGTTAAGTCAACATTTCATGGAAGATATGATTTTTTTCTTCTGGAACTGATTTGTCATGTTTAGTTAACATTTTATGGAAGAAATGAGTGGGGGTTTTTCTGAAACTGATAAGTCATGTTTAGTTAACATTTTGTGGAAGAGATGAGTGGGTTTTTTTTCTGAAACTGATAGGTCATGTTTAGTTATCATTTTATGGAAGAGATGAGTGGGTTTTTTTCTGAAACTGATAGGTCATGTTTAGTTATCATTTTATGGGAGAGATGAGTGGGTTTTTTCTGAAACTGATAGGTCATGTTTAGTTTGACCTCATCCAATATGATGACTTTTAATTCTTTTGAATCATGGTAACTGTTTGTTATGTCCCACCCACTGCATCTTTAGAAGTCTGGGTTTTGTATCAAACTCAGGGACCTATAGTTATGTTGCTTTGTTGACTTAAGTTTAATATCAAATTATAGTCTTTCTTGTTTCCAAATTAAGCCTTGGTATCTCAAGTCTTGGACCTCAAGACTGTACATTTCATGTCAAAATATAATTATCGAGAAGAGTGCAAATGTGAAATTTAATTGTTGTACTTTTTTATGCTTGCCTCTAGAATTGAATGTGGGAGATTCAGTGACAACCTTTTGCAGCAGAAGGACGAGTCATTTGTCAACACTTGGTGAGTCAAGCATGGTTACTCTTACTCTTAATGAAAAGAAGCCAAAACTTGAAAGTACATGTAGATATATAATAATGCAAGTGGAAATTTGTAGAATACGTTGATAACCTGAAAACAAAAAAGCATGATGACCTAATCATTTTTAGAGTGATCATTTTTGTAGATGGTTGATCACAAGAAACAAAACAGGGAATGAAAGAGAGAAATTAGCCACTTAACTCTTTCAGTCCGGAGCTAAAATTAAGGATTGGACGGAGGCCTCTGTAAGACACTGAATAGGAATAGTCAGTGACTTTTTTGATTTTGCCATACTGCCATTATTACAGCCCACAAGTATAAAGTGTTGCATTTCAAAGTAATCAGCAATGATTGGACTTTCAGAAAATAACATCAAACATGACAATAGACTACGTATGTGAAACTGACATAGTGATATGTTACAGTTGCATTTACGGAAACCAAAAAAAAAAAAAAGGAATTTCATTCAATCAGTGGTAAAAAATATAAAATACTTAGATATGGGCTTGAAATTGTTATGATTCTATTCAAGTGATGTATATCCATGAGGAAAATGTATCAGGTGTTCAGAAAAGACCCTACATAGGTCAGTATGATTGATAATCAAAGCACGTAACTTTAAAAAAAAACTATAGAAAAATCACCAAATGACAGCCTAAAGATATATATACAACTTTTTACAAATATGTTCACTTTGAATGCTGTAAAAGATTTACTGTGCTTTATGAAAAGCAAGAAAACAATCCTTTGGGTGAAGGTAAGGAGTTTTGGGGCATCCGAGGCAAATGAAGTTTGTTCGCTACGCGACTGAGGCGTCGAGCAGTGAGCACATCGACGATCACCTGGCACCCACATGATGAGATGTTGCTTGTTGTTTGTCCTTGTGAGCACAATTTGGAGTTCCTGGTGAAACGTTTGTGTTGGCTGCAGGGAAAGTTGTAGGCAGTTGCTCCTGCAAGGATCAGTTGATTCACCAAGAGATTTTTGTATTGCTTCAGTCCTGCAGCTTTTGTTCCTTGTGGCCGGGTCAGGTTGAAAAGCACATATGCATTTGACTGCGTAATTTCAAACAGCCAGTGGAACATCTTTTTCCACCATTTATATGTCTTCCTTTCAAAGAGGCCATAGTATGTCACACGCTGATCGGTGCGGTTGCAGCCATTCATATTCATATTATACTCATGAATGGATGACGGCTTTTGAATAATCTGCCTCCTGGTTCTCACTGGGGTATCCTCCACTTTAGCATTCGTTGAGGCTGCAATGCAGGGCACTTTCGCCTTTCTATCTCTCCAAGTGATGACGAGAATTTCCTTGGATGTATTGAGAAAATACTTTTTCTCAAGGTGTTGTAGCTTTAGTTGTTTTAATTTTATTTCCGCTGGAAATCCTCGTCGATTGGACTGAAATGTCCCAGTGTAATAGAAATGCCTCGCAAGCAGATGTTCCAGGAGATTCCTTGTGGTATAGTATCTGTCAGCAAATATGTGGTGGCCTCTGCTGAGAGGAGCTAACAGGGTCTGGAAAACCTTGATAGCAGACTCACCATTTGGATCACATGATGGATTGTATGGTGTATTGGATCCAAAGTAACCGAGCAAATTGTATGTGTAGCCAGTGAGGCTGTCGCAGAGACCGAAGACTTTGATATGAATTTTTTTCTGTTTTGATGAATTGAACTGGCGGAATTTACATCTCCCCCTCCATCCAACAACCATTTCGTCCAGAGAGAGGTTCTGATATGGATAGAATGCCTCCTGGAATTTTTTAAGAAGGGCATTCATGAAGGAAGGATTTTCTTTTTCGCTCTCCGCCTCCGTTTCAGCACAATGAAGCATTGTGAAATGAATCGCTTCAAATCGCTCCCGCTTCATGGTTTCATTGTACCACGGTGTTCGTTGGTGTCTTGGTGTAATGGCCCAGTAATCTCTATACGATGTTTATCAAGTAAACCCATAGAAATCAAGACTCCCAAGTAGATAAGGAGTTCGGGTCGTGTGATATCAGTCCACGATGCATAGAGGGAGCGGCGTCTTGCTGGAGTGTTGATTGTTATCTTGTGCTTTGCATAAGCATTTATGTTTGTGATCAAATCGTCGATCACTTCCCTTGTATAAAAGGTGAAGAAATGATCTAATGCAGAGGAATTTTCATCTAAAGGTGCAAGAACACCACATCCATTCGGGGGATTGAAATGGAAGTCATTGACAGTTTCCCCATGTTCTATGGTGCTCCATGAGTCAAGGGGAACAGGATGGCGAGTATTTGGTCGGGACCTAGTGTTTCCTCGAGGCCTTCCCCTTCTCCTTCCCCTTCTGTTTATCCCTGATGTTGAAGGGCCATTGATGTTGATCGGAGATCTAGATCTAGATCTATCAGGTCTATTCACACTGGTTCTGACATCGATTTGACTGGATCTATCTTCGTCTTCATCACTATCACTACTATCAGATGATCTTTGTGAATGAGAGCGCTCAGAATGAGAACTAGAGCTAGATCTAGAACGAATTGACTGATTATTTTCATAATCCGAATCATACATGTCGCTCACTTCATCTTCCGAGAGAATTCGGACAAATTCCCGCACTTCATCTGCAGTGTATCGCTTTGAACGTGATGCTGCCATTGTGTTATCAAGCACGGTGGAAATTGAAGTTTGAATGAAACGCTCAATGCTTTGTTTACACTCTCAATTCTTGTAAATTAGAATACCCCTCTAGGGCCAAATGACCAGTAATCGAAAGAATGATTATCGTAGAACATCGTCCTGTAGTTGTTTCGTATTTTTCATATACATTATTTACTTTATTAGGCCTTTAGTACACATAGACCCATCGGCCGCTCTGAGCGGCCGCTCGTCGATCCAGTAAGATTTTCCGGCCGCTCTGCTGAAAGAGTTAACATTAACTCAATCCCGCCTACAGCACCCGTACTCGCCTGTTCGCTAGAACCGTGCGCCTACCTAGATCGCCCATAGTCGCCCGGTGACGTAGCACTTTCGCTTCGTTATTTCAAACCTTTATAAATACCGGAAATCTTGTTCAATTATAATTTCGTGAGACTTCCGTTGTAGATGCCACATCCGGGTATTTTTAGGTCTTTTCCTTTCGTTTTCTACGTTGCTTCATTGCGAAGCTATCCATGCTTGAATTTACACGCATTTTTTTCTACCAAAATCGACCTCGTGCTTTACAATGGACGACCTGTTGAATTTGTTCCGTAATGTGACGGGGACCCTATATGACGGAGACCTACACGGTCACGATTATAATCCTTTGAATTTAGATGAAGATAATGTAGATCCACCAATGCCTGGCCAAGACGATGAATCGGACATTGATGCCGATCTCGTAGTTGAGAACGACGAAGATGATGAGGATACGGAGGACGAGGAGAGTGGTGAAAAAGAAGTAGATCTACATCATAATCTTGAATGGACGACGTTGGATGATCTAAACAACGCAGAAAGGTCTTGGGTCATTCACTTTGATGAGGATGTGGGACCTGTGTTAGATTCTGGTGTGACGTCAGTATCATCTCCATTCCAATTCTTCTCTCTATTTTTGACACCTCAGCTACTGATTCATATAAGAAACCAGACGAATTTATATGCTGAATGGAGGCAAGAGAAAGCAGGCCATAGAGACAGATACTGGAAGCCTGCAACGACTGAAGAGATAAGGATTTATATCTCTACCCAGTACATGATGGGCATACATAGATTGCCGGAGTACTACATGTACTGGTCATCTGACGACAGACTGAGGTGTCAGGCGTTGCAGATCCAATGGGAAAATCTAGGTATGAGAAGATCCATCAGTACTTTCACCTAAATGACCCGACGATGGAGGTACTAAAAGGCGAGGAGGGCTATGATCCACTGTACAAGGTTCGACCCCTTATGGAGCATATCCAACAGAGGCAAGTATAATAATTTATAATGGATCTAGAATTATTAGTATTATTATCATCATTATATTTCAGCAGTGGCGAGTACGAACGATGCAGATAGGACAATTTTTTAAAAATTATTTTTTTTGACAACACAGGTGGAAATTTTTTGTTTCAACATGGATCAAGATAAATCTTGAATCTATGTGTACATGTTAGATCTAGCTAGATAAGTATAGTATGAAGTTTATATAGTTTATATAATATAGAGGCTATAGGTATATAATAATTATTATAAATTGTGTTGTTTTTCTTGTATCGTTGATTTTGTTTTTACGTAGGCCTTATTGTTTTCTCTGATTTCTCCTTGGTTTTAGTAAAAAAAAATTTATTGCTTGGTACCGTATCTCATAGTTTTTTGTCAAATTCCGCAGATCACGAGAATTATACACCCCTGCGCAACAACTTTCAGTGGATGAAGGCATGATTGGCTTCAGGGGCCGCTTGTATTTCAAGCAGTTCATGAGAGGCAAACCAACACCCTGGGGCATCAAGGTCTGGTGTCTGGCTGACCCCAGCAATGGATTCCTGTCTGAATTTGAAATTTATACAGGAAAATCAATGACGCCCCACCCAAACGGTCTTGGTCACCATGCTGTGACTCAACTGGCAAGTCGTTTCCTCAACAAAGGTCATCACCTATTCTACGACAATTTCTTTGCTTCCGTCACCTTGTCTGCCGACCTTCTGGCAAGGAACACACACTCCTGCAGCACTATACGTGCTAATCGTAAGGGCTGGCCGGAATACCTGAAGGACCGTCAAACAAAGAGGATGAAGCCGGGCGACATACGGATCGCTCAGGCAAACGGCCTGACAGGGACAGTATGGCGGGACAAGAGGAGGTGTCCATCCTCTCGACAAATGCGACTCCTGCCATGCTTCCCATCAGACGACGAGCATTATTCATTCTTGGATTTATTGACATTGGACTGGACTGTTTATGGACTTTGTGTATTATTATATTATTGATTCCCTCCTCTGGATTGTGCTAATTGGACTTATCTGTAAGGCTTCTTGTGGTCTTTCTTGATTTTTTTCGCTTTTGGTAAGTTTGAAAATTTTTTTTAGCAAGTAATTCTTTTTTCAACTCTTATTTTTATATGTAAATAAAACTTTAGTCTTCTAGGAATTTTTGCAGTTTATTTCATATTTTTATCACGTCTGGGTGCCTGTCTGTAGTAATTTTTTTTAAAAGTTTGTCAAAATTGCGGAAGAGTTATTTCCCTTGTGTTAGGTACAGGGGTAGATTCAGGGAGTGGGGCTTAGGTGGGATTGAGTTAATAACAGACATGATAAATAGAACCTAAAGTCAACAATACATACACCATCAACACAGACTTGTATATAAATACAAGGGTACCTGGAGACAAGATGGATTATGATTTCCCTTTGTTTAAAACTGTGTCTCTTGAACTTTGACTGCGGTAAACTCAGAAACTACTGTATCGGATACGGGTGATATCAAGTACGATTATTAGATCAAATCACTTCTTAATACTGAGGTTACGTGGGCTTTTTAAAACTTTTTATTGTACTTACCTGAAATCGATAAATTAGATCAAGTAACATAACAAAGTTTCTTCAATCACAGGCAATCTTTTTCCAATCAATTCAAATACTGATTTGGTCCAATCGTTCATTCGCTAAGAAGCTAAAATAGGCTATTGAAACCAACATGCAAATTATGGTAGTCATGGTCGCAGTGGTGCCTGAGTCTATAGTGTAAAAGAAAGTTATATATATATATATATATATATATATATATATATATATATATATATATATATATATATATATATAAAACTGTACATCTCAAACTTTAACTGCACTAATCTCAGGAACCATTGCCCCCGCAACCACCGTATTTCACAAGTAGATTTCAAATAGCCTGCTTTAGGTTCTTAGCGAATAAACTCTTTGGTCAAATCAGTATTTTAATTGATTGGGAAAAGATGGTTTTGCCTGCGATCCTCGAAACTTCTTATTGTTATTGTTACTCATTCCTTTACTTCCGTTATTAGATATGCAATGAAAAGCCTGCGTAACCTAAGTATCGAATACTGTATCGGTACTTGATATCACCCTGCACCCAATAACCTATTGCCTAGTTCATCGTTGAAACACAAAAGAGTAATCATAATCATCATTGTCTACCGGCATGCTTGTATATATATATAAATACATTGTACATGTTTTAAAAGTAGGAGAAAGTGGAAACTCTGAACTTATAGTGTTGCAATCCATTACCGAAAGGTGTTCTATGAGATGTGCTTGCCTGTTTCATACATACTTTATTTCTTCTGTTCTATCTCTTCTTATTTTTCTTATTTTTTATTGCTACTTTCTTCTCTTAGAAATACGTAATTGTTGTTATAAGTTCCTGGGGGGGGGGGGGTTGTTGATGACAGTGATATTGTTCTTTGTTTTCATTGTGTTTACTTCTTTTTCTCCCGCATATCATCATTCATTCCTCATGCATGTATATTTTATCATTACTTTACAAATGAACTACAGAATCAAATTCTAACTTTTTTTTCATCTTGCAGCTTGAAAGAGCTTGAATTGGCTTCAGAAGTATTAAGGATTCATAAGGTAGGCATACCTGATACATGTCCAGAATTAAAGATAAAGATAAGGATAGATTTATAACTCATATCCCCACACAGCTGCAGGCTCACTGACTGTACATCATTTACCCCCAGCAGGCCATTTTATTCAAAGTTCCTCTCACCTCTCTAAGGAGCATGCAGCACATCAACCTGTTTGGCACTTCGTACTAACACTCTGTCAAGATCTTTCTCTACCTTTAGCTGGGTACTTAATCTCACCTGAGTTAAGTGAGGGAAGCAGAGGAAATAACTTTCCTAAGAGTACAACATTGAGAGAAAAACACCTGGGCCAGCCATAGGTTTTGAACCAGTGTGGTCATGATTACAAAGTCACAACATTACCGTTTGGCTACATCGCCTCTTGTTGTCAAACTAGTGACTGAATGACCTCTAGTATGCATGAAATAATAACACTTAAATGGTTTGCTGTGTGTTTTTGAATATTATAAAAGCTATGTTTTGTCTTTACAGCTTTTTAAGGTTCCAGATCTAAATCTCTTTGCCATCATTGACCCAAGTGTGCAGTTGTTGGGTTGGGGGGGGGGGGGGGGGGGTTCTGGAAATGCCTTTTTTGCTGAAAATGGGATAAATCTAGTCTATTATACTAGTGGATAGAGCAATTCATTCCCGTCTTAATGATATCGTTCTTTGAATTTATAGGAATTTTTAGAAACGATACAGGCCTATCTTTCAACACAGCTATTATACAATAAAAGCCAAAAATATTATCTAAAGCACGACAAGTTTGTACTCATTTTGATCGTCACAATAATTGCTATCCATAACAACCTTATTTGAGGATCTATTATGAATATTGCCTTAGATCAGTCGGAAAATACAGAACATATTCCGCCCACCTATTATCAAAAGGCATCATTTCAAAATGATTAAAAAGGTACTGGTGCACTTGAAACGGTGTCAATAAGAAGTAGTTGAGAGCCTTTCAAGGTTTTATGATGTTTCAAAGTATTATCCTACTCTTTTCTTGGGTTTTTTGGGAGAAAAATGTATTCAAATAACAGAAAATAAGAGAAAAATAAGATGTTCTCAAAATGTCCTTTTTGTTCATTATTTCCCATCTACTTTTTTATTTCCCAACATATCTTCATGAAATTTGGTATGGATGATGAGTGGAGGAAAACAAAGAAATAATCAGTTGCTTTTTTTGCTATGTATTATAGTTGTTTTTTTTGAAAAATTGAATTTTTTTTTACAATATTTTTGTATATTTTTTAGTTGTTCTCATATGCTTTTTTCAAAAATTCATAAAATCAAAACTTACTAATGAAACAAAATTCCGATCTGATCAAATTTAGATATTGTATCAAATAAGGTGTAACCAAATTTGAAAGAAAATTGTTTAAAAATGAAAAAGCCTATCGATATTGAACTTGGTGAAATTTGGGGGCAAAATCCATGATGGCCAGTGTTTCCATGGCAACCAGGAAAAAAACAACGACATATTTCAACTCAGTACACCATGCCCATTACACTTATACATAAGTTAAGATGATAGGAATAAACGAGAACATTTTCACTCCAGGACCATTTCATTATTATGCCAGCTTTTTAATTCATGTTACATTCAGCTTAAATACGTTTTAGACACTCATTTATCAATCGAGTAAGACCTCAGCGAATCCCAGTCTTATTATTAGGCAAAGTTGAAAGGAAAAGAAGAAAGAAGCAAAGAGTTAAACCATCGTTATATCTATATATACAATGTAATATATATAGGAATTTTAAGATGTTTGTTTCCAGTGTCCTATCATCCTCTCCATGGGTTTGATGCTTTAAAATTATACCTATTTCTAGCCGGTCTTGCGAATGTACACTTCATTGACATACAGTACCATATTTATACTAGAAGAGCAACAAGTACTGTGTGTGCATGGACACTGTATTAGTGCTTGTGTGTGTGATGTTGGCGATGGACCACCCAATCACGCTATTGACAATGATAAATCTCATCACCAAGCCCTACACCTACTTTCTGCCCCAATCTCTCTATCTGTCTCTCCCCCTTTTTAATTAGCTATGACCCAGTCAATTGGCACAATGTTTTTCTATGTCCTTTTTATTTTTTACCATATAAAGCATTCAAGAGATCGCTCATTATGAGTTGACAGTTGGTGGGGGATGCTGGTAGGTCCTACTTCTTTCCTTTCACTCGTCCTCTTTTTCTTTTATCTTGCTGGTTCCTCTTAATTGACCCTGAGATCATTGCATATGGTTTACGGGATATATTTTGATGAGTCAATTGAACGCTCGTTATGATGTCAGGATATAGTAGTTTATCACTTTATAAAACTTCTTTCGTAGAATCCTGTTTAACATGTGTTTTTTCTTCTGCCCATAATTCAGGAAATAATAAGTTTGGAAAAAACATATGCAAGTGAAAAGTTGGTCACTGTAGGTAAGCTCTCTATTACTATTATTCATTTTTCCTATGGTGATCTTAAGTAAGTCTGGTCTCCTTTTAATGACAGATGAGTGTCCACCTTTGTTTTAAAGATTTGTTTCTTAACTTGTAGTACAGGATATTAAAAAGTTTGAATCTACAAAATACATGTATGTGTAAAAACTGATTGATCCAATTTTGTTTTGATGGTTTTGGTCTCTATGTTTTTAAGGAATGTAATTTAATTGTAACAAAAAATAAAAACAAAATCTGCATAAATTTTGATTAATTTGTCTTCTTCTTATCTTATTGATCCATCAACCAGTTTACACTATTGATATTATGAACAAATTTCATTCCCAGATATTTCATTGTGAACAAATAGTTCCAAGTCTATGTTTTGATGTCTTTTAAGAGCTTTATTTCAAGCTAGCGAAGCAATTGTTTCTTTGTTCCTGGGTTTTTTATTTTTAGAGGAAGAGTCATTGGTTTCAGGTGTGGGTATCATGTTTGATACAAATTTACTTATTTAAATTGATTGTTGTTGCATAATATGTTATTTTCAGAGGTGAAAAATGACAATACGGCTTTACTTCAGAGGTTGAAAGACTACAAAGTCAAAGTGAAATCAGTGTCTAGCGAGGTAAAGGAAAATCCGGATTATAAGAAGTAAGCATGAAGGTAGTATTGTTGTACTCCCTTTTCCTTATTATGGTTTGTTTATTTTTTTACTGTTTGCATGTCGTCAGCTGAGAATTATATTGTCCTAATTGCACATTTCAGTGTTACATGTGTTATCAAATTCAGTCGTCAATTGTCCCGTCTCACAAAAAATTACAGTGAGAATTTAAAGCTCCAAAATTGACATTTAAAAAATGTGTACTTTTTGTCTTCATTTTGTTGTTGGTTTGTTTGGGGGTTGGGTTTTTTCGTGGGGTTGGGTTTTTTTTTGTGTTTTAGTTTGTTTTCTGGGTTTTTTCTGAGTTTTTTTTAGGTCTTGTCATGATGTGTACCGGAACCACATAATTTGATAGGCTTTTCTTAAGACTTAGTAAAATGTAACATTTTGTATTGACTCGTAAAGGGTAGCTGGAAAAAAAGCATTCCAGAAAGGCTGATTGATGAATCATTTCGTTTCTGACATCCTTTCTACGTCAATCTTTCCATTTTAATCTGTTGCCTTTGATGACTCCGATGTTCTTTGTGCTGATTCTCATACTTTTAAAATATTTATTTTTTTATATTGAAGATCAGAGGAATTAAATTTGCTTTGTTGTAGACAGTTATGAGCTTAACACTTTTCTGCATTGTTAATAATCTTTAAAAAAACTATGATTGTCATTTTTTTTCTTGTCGTAATACTTGTACTACATTAGATACTGAATACTCAAGGGTATCATATTGTTTATTGGTCTACACTAAAACAGGTCTTAACGACTTCTTACTTTTTGCCTCATCCTCAGATTAAAAGCTGAGCTTGATGTCAAAAGCATGTCGGTGGATATCAACAAAAATTTAATAACACAGATTGTAATTGGCGCTGGAATGGACTGGGACGCAGATCCTCATCTACGAAGTGTGATTTTAGATGAAGATACCCTGTAAATTAAACTACATTTTCTGATATATATAGTATCATTTAACAATGTAATTTTAAGCCTGTTTTTGTATTTTTCTGTGTGGTTGTGTGTGTGTAGTGAGTAAGTAATATTATATATTATTTTCTTTCTCGTAGTGCGCCCAGAGCTCTATATATGAGATGTTGGCGCAATCTGAATGTGCATTATTATTATTATTATTATTATTATATTATTGCCATGGTGGAGACATCATTTAATGTCGGTGGCCATGGCAGTGGATATTCAAATTATAAGAAAAATTGAATAAAGTTAACGTGTAGTTTACTTGGTAAAGTCCTCTGCTGTGGATGTTGTGCCCAAATTATACTTTGATTCTGGTTAGCTATACTTATTATAAATATACACAGCCTTCTTCTTTTAGTTCTGTTGCCGCCACCCACCCCACCCCCTCCCCCACCCCCTCTCCCCTTCCGCCCCTCCCTCTATCCGCTATAACCTTCTCAAAAGGTGAGGCACTCCAACTATACCATGTACATGTATTATTTTTATTCATGCTTCTGGGCCTTTATTCTTCTTCTTCCTCTTCTTTTTCTTCTCCTTCTTTTCTTCTACTCCTTCTTTGATTATAAAAGGATGTGTTTACATGTAATTCTGTTATTTTTGTATTTAAAATAAATATTCTGATGACACAAAGAAAACTTCATGTGATTTCATGTTGTCACTATTGTTACTTTCCTTTTACAACTTTTATTCAAATCGACAGGCGGGCTACAAAAATTTTCCCTGAACTTGGTATCGAACTCAGGCCTCCTGAGTAGTAGTTAAACACATAACTGACTGAGCTACCGGCCCCTCACCTTTTCCGCTTCACGTTACAGAAATCGGGATACGCTTCCGACTCTATAGGCCTGAATGGCCTTGAATGATTTTTTGTTATGAGTGGGGAGAATACGTATTGAATTTTTTCCCAAGGAACATAACGTCAGACCCGGCTTGATTGATAGGATTCGAACCCGGAACCCTCATGATGCCCAGCCTGGCAACATAATCACTAGGCAATCAAGGCCACGTACACGGTACACTGCTCACTGATTTATGATTATAGTACAGCAAAGTCAGTGATAAAGAGCATAAATGCTCTTCTTAGTCTTATATCCATTGTCAATCAGACTCGGAGTGTCATGCGCCATCAATACCTAATGAATTTACCGTGATACAGTACTTCTTAAACTACGATGTCATGTATCTGATGTCACAGGACAGGCAGTTGGGTTTTTTTCTCGGATAGACTCGGGCTAGCGATACATTAAAAAAAAAATTGATTTGGTTTACCCACACCCACTACTAAATACTATTACTAAGGTGATCTTGGGGTTTTTGGTAGGATTTTGTTGTTGTTGCCCGGACTGCCCCTTTAAACAGCCAAGGAATCTTTAACATGCACAGAGTGTTGTGATCTGCACACGGGATCTCCTTTTTTATTGTCCGTCTATGATTGATTGGACTAGGTGTTGATCCACCTATTGGGACCAGGGAGGGGTGGGGGGGTAGATTTTACTCGAAAACAATTGAGAAAATTCATCAACCGTTGGCGGGGCTTGAACCGACTACCTTTTTGTTTGAGAGACCGACACCTTACCTCTTGACTACCGAGTCCCCTATGACAAGTGACGACAGTGTGTTAGTGGTTACCCAAAACGTATGATTGCAAAACATAGAGGGATGAGTGTTTATTATGACATTAACAAGAAAAAACAAATCGATAGTGAACACCTTCACCTTTTTCATCAACTTAAAAACTTGAATTCAATTTAGTCATCTTTATTAGTCCTTCAAACAAGGAAATTATATTTTTATTATGACAATTTCCGTTTGAAAAATACTAGAATTCATCATAGTATTTAAATTAGATGTAAATTTAACTTCGTTAATCATTAAATATTAAATGTATAGATTTTAGGAGATATATTATTATTATATTATATAAAGCTACAAAGGTGAGTAAATAGATAGTGAGGTGAAACAATATACATAAACAATAATTAAAGACACACCAGCTTAGCTTCATGCACATTCATCAACTCATCATAAATCATTCAGTCTCTTTCCATCAATTCCATTTTTTAAACATTGTAAGTAAAAGGCCTTTATGCTTACAAAGTTGAGTATGGTCATAATTTCGTATGACACTTGACAACCTGACACTGACACTGACAGATCATTCTTACACACTATGAATCTCAACACATTCAATTTTTTTAATTCAACTTTACCCACATCCACATGTAAAGGGATCTCGGGACGGGGGGGGGGGGGGGGGGGGGATATAATAAATTATATATCATATTCCATTACATTACACTGAAGCAGTTTGTTTGTTTCCTTGAAGTAACCCTGTCCACCATTGCAGTGATCTCAACGTTCGTAGCTGACTAATAATGATGACTGTCCAGGCACAACATAAAGCACTTTAAAAAATCAAAATCTTCCATAAATATTTGTAAATACTTAAAATAATATAGTCAATGTGTTAAAAATTGATACATAATTACATATTTAGTACTCTAGGTCTGTCGATATACTCCAATTTCTTTCAGAAACGCAAAAATAGTTTCAAGAACATTATTCCGCAAGAGTTTGTAAATGCTTCCCTCGGAATAATATTTCATTCGTATATCGATCAGATCAGAGCATTCTATTAAAATATGTTTAATCGTAGAAAGGCAATCACAGGAGTGACAGAAAGGCTGGTCATCATGGGTCAACAGGAAGCCCTGTGTGAGCCACAAATGGTTTTGGTCCATGGTGGGCGAATTTGAAAGTCACTATTATTTATTTCCTGGTGATTTATGTTTCCCTGTAATATAGGGGGAGAGGGGGGAATTCGAACGCCGAAAGGTGGGATAGTTTTGGATGTCTCAAATGTCACAGACAGGGAAGCTTCAAATACGTTTTTGTGGACAGGGTAGTGACTTTAAATTCAAACAGTAGTTCATTGACAGTTTTAGACGTCGGTGATGTAAAGATGGTTCACCGGATTCTACATATAGGCTTTTTACAGGTGAAGTTCGCAAGGTGCCTGAGGCAATACGAAAACCCTGAAGGTGAATGGGGTCTAGCATTTTTAATACATGTTGTGGCGACACTGTAGTGTTGTGAGTTTGTAATCACCATGACATGACATGGATTCAAAACCCATGTCTTGCCCAGGTGTTTATTTCACAACGTTGTCTTTCTTTCTTTATCAGTTCCCATTCTACCTTTCGGTGTATGAGGTCTGATGCCCAAGATGATCTTTCTCCAAGATACCCTGTCCTGAAATTTTCTGTTTCCTTCCAAAAAAGTTAAATTTCTATGCTTCAATGCCTCTTTTATATCTCAATCCCACTTTCTCCGAGGTCTGCCTTTTGGTCTTTTACGTTGGGTTTTAGCACTGTGTACTGATTTAGCTATTCTATTGTCATTCATTCTGTTTGCATGCCCAAAAACCATCTTAATTGATTTGTGTCTATCTTAGTTTTATGCTATAATGCTATCTGCTTTGGTTTGATCTCTTATTGTTGTGTTTCTGATTTTGTCTCTTTTAGTTTTCCCTACTCTCTTCTAAGGTGTTTTTATTTCAGCTGCATGTACTTACTCTACTGTATTCTCTACTGTCTAAAGTCCAAGTTTCGCTGTCATAGAGGAGAGTAGGACAATAAACTGTATTGTATATTGCCATTTTTGTCTTTGTTGACAATTCTTGCTTACCTTCAAATGCCTTTCCTAGATGGTTGTATATTGCACTTGCCTTTTTGATTCTCTAGTTGATTTCTTCTCTTAGTTTTCCCTCAGAGTTAATCATTACTCCTAGATAATTGTAGCTGTGCAATTGTTCTAAAATTGTCCTGCCCAATTTAAGATTTTGTGTTTAGCTTCCCTAGTTACTAGCATTGTTTTGGTTTTCTTTGCATTTACGCTTATTCCTTTTTTGTTTAGTTCATTGTTCATAATGTTGATATTCGATTGAATGTCACTTTCTGATTTTCAAACAGAACTAAAACTTCTGCAAATAAAGCCTTGATACATTTACTGGTTTGAGCTTGCACATACCTACATTCATTTTCTTCATTTTTGAGGATGCCTTTGCGACTGAATCCATAAATGTGATAAACAAAAGAGGACTTAGCATACAACCCTGTCTTACTCCTATATCTACATCAAATTCTGCAGATAAATTTCCAGCTACTCTCACTGCACATGTTGGTTTATTGTAAAAACTTTTAATGGCTTCTATTAAATTTTGCTCTCCATTGTATTCTTTTAAGGAATGCCATAGTTCGTCCCTCCTCACTGTGTCAAATGCCTTTCCTAAGTCAATAAAACACAGGTGCAAGTCAATGTTTCTCTCAATGACTTTTTCTATTATTTGTCTAATTGTAAACATGTGGTCTCGTACGCTTCTTCCTGGTCTAAATCCACTCTAATGCTCTTCAATCTGATCCTCTGCTCTTTTCCTTAGTCTCATTTCCATTATCCTGGCATATACTTTTCCTGGAACGCTAAGTAGTGATATCCCTCTATAGTTTGAGCATTCCATAGTTGATTCTTTCTTATGTATTGGTACTACCGTTCCTTTTTCCAGTCGTCTGGCACCTGTTTGGACTTCCATGCTTGTTGGCATATTGCATGTAGTAGTTTGTCTGCCTCTCTCCCTTGGTTTTTAATCATTTCTGGATAAACTTGATCTGCTCCTGGGGCTTTCCTAATTTCACTTTTCAGATAGCTGTTTGAGTTCTTCCATTGATATATCTACATCTTCAGCTGTCTCCTCTGGATTATTTGTTACTCTTACTAATTGATCTTTACTCCTTGTTTCATATGTTCTGGAGGGATTATGTAATTGGTGAAAATGCTTTCTCCGTGATTTGGCTGTCTTCTTTCATCATTTCTCCTTTGGCATTCTTAATTTGTCGTAATTGGGCATGTTTTGGTCTTTCTCATGCTCTTCATTGCCGCCTAGAACAGCTTTTGATTTCCTTGATAACTTTCTTGAAGTCTTTGTCCAAACTCTTCCCGTTGTTCCCGTTTAGCTTTCTAACTTCCTCTTTAGCGATAGTTCTTTTACTCACGTAATCTATCCTATCCTCTGGTCTTTTTGTTTGCAAGTATTTCTTCCAGACATCCTTCTTTTCTTTGATCTTAGTCTTGACGTTCTCTTTCCACCGTGCTGTTCTTTTCCTGTCTCCTTTAATTTGTTTCGTACCACAGACCTCTTCAGTACAACTGAGGAGTGTTTCTTTATACATCTGCCACTTTTCTTCTATTGTGCTATCATTCAGATCCATACGTCTTTCACTGATAAATCGTTTTATCCTAGATTGGTATACCTATTTTACTACTGGTTTATTTAGTTCATCTGTTTTGAGTTAAGTAGCTTTCTTCTCTTTCCTTTTCTGTTTGTTTTGCTCAGTCAGTAATCTCATTTTGGCAATCACTAAATGATAATCACTAAATATTTTTGCTCCTCTGTTTACTCTTGCAACCAATGTACTGTAAAAAAGGGAGCTGCTAACTATTATGTAGTCTATCATTGACTTTTCACGCCTGTCTTCATTTACTCTTGTATATTTGTGGATATCTTTATAAGGAGAAAAGGTGTTGGCTATTTTCATGTTATTCTTTAGGTAAAAATCTATTAGTCTCTCTCCATTTGGAGAAATTGTTGTCTCTCCTTCTTTACCTATTATTCCTCCTGACATTTCTACATTGTTGCCTATTCTAGCGTTTAAATCTCCTAAAAGCATTAGTTCATGTTTGGATTTAAGATTCTCTGCAGCTATTTGTAAATCGTTTTCGAAGATATCTTTTTCTTCTTTAGTTGCGTCTTTGTTTGGTCCATAAGCTATTAATAATTTAATTTCTTGTCCTTTTGGTTTAATATTTACCTCTAATAGCCGTGGGCTTATAAATTTCCAAATTTCTACATTTGTAGTAGCTTTTCATGCCTTTTATGCACTAAGAGGCCTATTCCTGCTCTAGTTCTATCTTTGACATCTATTCCTGAGAAGATTAAAATATGATTCGGTCCTACATTTTC
>JAXRKP010000216.1:240000-255000 GCA_037039925.1 Doris montereyensis | reverse complement strand
TAATAAGTTCACAATAATTCACCCTTTGTTCGTTGATTCCCCAGAGAAAAGTAACCAAAGAAGAAAAATCCAAATTGCGTGGCTATGGAAATTCCAAGACAGACTATGATGCCATTATTTCACGGATTTTGGATCAGAAAATGGTTCGAGATAGCATCGACACGTTAAAAGAACGCCTGAAGATGGTTGTCCTGATGCGAGATGACTGCATGGAACTTGTGACACAATGGGAAACCATACGAGCTAAACAACAACAGCAACAAGCCTTCGATTTCCAACTCTTTGCGTTTGTACTAGGAGGGTTTACTATTATAATAGTCTGTTGGGCGTTAGTGCGATGGTACTGGTGAGGTTCTAGAAACAGACAATTCCTTTCTAAATGTGTCATTCAGTATCATGCAGGATAATCATTCAATTGGTTGTACCAGCGATGGGCATCGACAAAAAGAACTGATTAATTTACTGAAGCCTGTGTTTACCAAAGATTTTGCTAATATTTCATCATGACGATGCCATTTAATACAAAGGAGCCACAGTGTAGTGAAGTTAAGGTGAAACGACAATAAATGACAATTCCACCAATAAAGACAAAACCAAATTGGTTTTGTCTTTATTGATGGAGTTGTCATTTATTATCGTTTTTCAACGATGTCATATAGTAATTGTGTTCACTCAAGTTGACATTTTCACTGGCTTATTTTCGCCAGAGAGTTGTCTCAATACATAAAGAAGCCTGAAGCTTTGTTTTATGGTGCTAAACTCTTTGATAATATTATATTTAATGTGTATCTTTTTGCCTTAAAGAATGTAACAACTTAATAAAATCATTTGAATCTCAATTATTACTTTCTGATGTTACATGTTTGTCCCAGCGAATGATATTGCAGTTCAGCACATCTGCTTTTCTCAGCCAAAAGGTTGTTGTTATTATAAACTATGTTTAGAGTAACTAATTGTTGTATTCCATTGTGGCACATGTTCGCCTTAGATTACCGTACAGTAAATACTTAATATTTGCAATGCCTCTTACCTATCGTGAATAACTGGGATCATAAAACGATATTGCAGCACATTTACTTTTCTATACCGAAAAGGTGTTTCACTGTTAATATGGTAAGATAGCTCAGTATATCTAAAGGAGTAGATAGACTTTTCTATACCGAAAGGGTGTTTTCACTGTTAATATGGTAAGGATAGCTCGTATGTCTAAAGGAGCGGATAGGAATGTTCAGTAATTGATTGCAAAGTAGATCTGAGCAACGACACTCCTTGCGCATGAAAGCAAAAGCAAATAACGAAAAGATATTACAATGTAAACTATTGTATAAAAACGGGGTGTTCTAAAGGAAAACATGGATTTTCGTACTCCATGAGAATGGTACTGATGTTGCTTACGGTTGATCTCTCAGATTGTAGTTTCGTGCGTTTGTGACGTCATGTCCTTTCTCTGCCGTCCGCGTGTACTACTTAACGGGAGCTAAAACCCATTGTCCTAATTAAATTACAATTGATAGAATCGGGCATTGGGCAGGTGCTTGCACTTGTGCGAGGACTAGACGGCCCCGCCCTCCACAAGTCTCCTGTTGCCTTCCTCTTTTTTCTTTCTCTTCCTACCTACCTCTTTTTCTTCTCCTCCTTCCTACATCTCTCTCTCTCTCTCTCTCTCTCTCTCTCTCTCTCTCTCTCTCTCTCTCTCTCTCTCTCTCTCTCTCTCTCTCTCTCTCTCTCTCTCTCTCTCTCTCTCTCTCTCTCTCTCTCTCCCTTTCCCTCTCTCTCTCTCTCTCCCTCTCCCCCTTCCCTCCCTCTCCTCTCTCTCTCTCTCTCTCTCTCTCTCTCTCTCTCTCTCTCTCTCTCTCTCTCTCTCTCTTTCTTTTCTTCTTCTCTTTCTGTGTCTCTCATTTTTTCTATCAATCTGTCTGGGACTCCCTGTCTGTCTGTCTGTCTCTCTCTCTCTCTCTCTCTCTCTCTCTCTCTCTCTCTCTCTCTCTCTCTCTCTCTCTCTTTCTTTCTTCTGTCTTTGTGTCTCTTTTTACCACCCCCCCTCTTTCTGTTTGTCATTTTTTCTAATCTGTATGGCTGTTTTGTTTTATGAGAATGGTACAAGTCTCCTGTTGCCTCAGATCTTTTTCTTCTCTCTGGCCTCGGGAGCTCCTCTGTCGGCTCTTCTCTCCAGACGGTCTCTCTCCACAAGTCTCTGTCTGCCTCTGTCTGTCTGTCTCTCTGGTCTCCTCCTTCCTGTCCTCCCCCTCCCTCTCTCTCTCTCTCTCTCCTCTCTCAGTTTTAATGTTGTTTTCTTGTGTCTCTTATTGTTCTACTAGTCATTTTTTCTATCAATCTGTCTGGCTGTTTTGTCTTATTTTTTAACAGTTTGTCTCTGTCTGTCTGTCTCTGTCTCTGTCTCTCTGTCTCTCTGTCTCTGTCTCTCTCTCTGTCTGTCTCTGTCTCTGTCTGTCTCTCTCTCTCTCTCTCTCTCTCTCTCTCTCCCTCTCTCTCTCTCTCTCTCTCTCTCTCTCTCTCTCTCTCTCTTTTCTTCTTCTGTCTGTGTGTCTCTCTTACGCACTTTCTTTCTGTTTGTCATTTTTTCTATCAATCTGTATGGCTGTTTGTCTTATTGCTTAACCGGTTGGCTCTCTGTCTTTCTGTGTCTCCGTCTGTCGATCTCCCCGACCACTCCCTCCCTCTCAATTTTTTCTATTAATGTATCTGGTTGTTTGTCTTATTGTTTAACCGTTTGACTGTTTTTCTGTCTCCGTCTGTGTGTCTGTCTCCCTCTCGTCCACTCTCAGTCTCTCTCTCTCTCCCTCTCTCTCTCTCTCTCTCTCTCTCTCTCTCTCTCTCTCTTCTCTCTCTCTCTCTCTCTCTCTCGTCTGTCTTTTTCTCTCTCTCTCGTCTGTCTTTCTCTCTCTCTCGTCTCTCTCTCTCTCTCTCTCTCTCTCTCTCTCTCTCTCTCTCTCTCTCTCTCTCTCTCTCTCCTCCCTCCCTCCCTCCCTCCCAGATGTATCAACCAGTTCATTACTCTGTATATGTAGAAGAGACAAAGATCAGAGGAAAGGAAGTGAAGCTGAGCATCCATACTTTCCTCAGAATAAAATTGGCCCAGGCGTTGCCAGTGACAACTGTTACAGGATCGTCACCTCTACCTCTTGTAACTCATACTTATTTACCAGTTCATTACTCTGAATATATAGAAGAGACAAAGATCTGAGGGAAAGGAAATGAAGCTAAAGCATATATTAAATATATATACTTTCCTCAGATTAAAATTGGCACAGGCGTAGAGTCTAGCCAGTGACAACTGTTACAGGATCGTCAATATTGACGTTAAAGGCCAAACAATATGATGAGGGTAACTAATTGTTGTATCATTTGACATGTCGGTCTTAATCTTAGATTAATTAATATTTACATTACCTAATGCTTATCGTGAACGACTGGGATCACTAATCGATAACAGGTTATGGAGACAGCAACACACACGCAGCATTCGGGTACACACATACATCTTACTTACAGACCCAATTACCTGAACATGAATCTGTGCCCGGAGAGTAAAGAGTATGTCGCCATTGATTTCTACAACCAGATGCGATAGTATCGCTTTTTATTATTATTGCGAGACTGAAAAAAGACTAGGTATAGATTATTTACATGTACTACATGTATACGTATTTCAAAAGACACCATGTTCATTTTAAGTATATGATATCCTTCACATAGATTTATTCTTATTCTTTCCTTTTGTCGATAAGCACATTATCCACTGTCAGTGAGTAAGAATCAGAGGAACGGTGAATCCTTCTTGCTGCTCAATTTAAGGATAGTTATTTTGTTGGAAAATGTCATGACTTGGGGAGGACTTTTCCTTCAAAGGAAATGGCATCTAAGTAGATAGAGGTCAGAACTTAGCTTGAGGCAATGTGTTGTCATACTTTGATACTGTGTAGCAAAGATACGTAAGCAAATATATTAGATTTGATATAAGTCAACTGGGTTTTAAACCTTCTATTCTAGATCGTCATAGTGTTAAGTGTTATTCTTAATCTAGATACAAGTATTAGTGCATGTACTTCATGTTTCAAATTGTCTTTCAATGCTTGTGTGTGTGTGTGTGTGGGGGGGGGGGGGTTGGGATGATCATCATCGTTGACGTTACATAAAGACGGTGAAGATTGATTACATGTACTATCGTTATAGATATCGTAATTTTTATTTTTGTTATGGTTTTAATTATTATCATTCAGAACACGATGATGAATGATGATGATGATGTCGGTGTTAATTACTGTTGTAGTTATATTTTTTGCGGTGTAGATAACCAGTACGCACAATAATTGCTTTCGCCCCTAAAGATTTGATGCATGTTCAAACTGAGATTTTGTCTTTTTTTGACTTTTTTGTTTACCCCCTTCCGACCCCCACTCTCTCTATATTTTTACCAACACCCCCCTCCCAATCATCTGCTCTTTCTGTCTCTTCTTTCTTCTCTCCATTCTCTACTTTATGTCTTTAATTCTAATCCGAAAGTTGCAAATCCCCCCCCCAAAAAAAATAAAATTGTTTAGGATACAACCAATTATTTACCACTCACCCCCACGCCCCCCCCCCCCCCCCAAATCATCTTCTCTTTCCGTCTCTTCTTCTCCTTCTCTCCCATATATATATATATATATATCTAAATAATCAAATGTTGTAAATCCCTCACAATTTGTTTAGGATACGATCAAGTTTTGCCAATTTCCCCCCAAATCATCTTCTCTTTCTGTCTTTCCTTCTTCTCTCACATTCTCTACTTTATGTGTCTGTTTATAATCGAATGCTGTAAATCCCTCACAGTCTATTTAGGATACAACCAATTATAATATGTAACTTAGTTTGTTTAGTGTCTTTTTTCTGTGGTTGTCATTGTTGTTTGTTAATTAAGATCATAATGCACGAGAGATTCCACATAGAACGAATATCGTAGTATTGTGGATTGACTTTTTAAATCGTAGGTGCATGTAACATGCCTTAATGCCAAGTTAAATGTTACATGACATTACCTGCATTTTTTCCTACTGATATTATATTTTAAACAACATGTGTTGTGGAAGTGATAGACCCTCCTTTGATGCCTATAAATCTAATTTAATACTGTATACTCACTGTATTAAAATCAATAACCAGTGTGTTGTTTGCACAACACAAATCAATGATAATCGTCCATTTCCATTTCCCATCACGAGAGAGAGAAAGAGAGAGAGAGAGAGAGAGAGAGAGAGAGAGAGAGAGAGAGAGAGAGAGAGAGAGAGAGAGAGAGAGAGAGAGAGAGAGAGAGAGAGAGAGAAGAGAGACAGAGAGAGAGACAGACAGAGAGAGAGAGACAGCCTAGAGACAGAGAGAGAGAGAGAGAGAGAGAGAGAGAGAGAGAGAGAGAGAGAGAGAGAGAGAGAGAGAGAGAGAGAGAGAGAGAGAGAGAGAGAGAGAGAGGGAGAGAAGACAGACTAGAGAGGGAGAGAAGACAGACTAGAGAGGGAGAGAAGACAGACTAGAGAGAGAGAAGAGAGAGAGAGAGACTAGAGAGAGAGAGAGAGAGAGAGAGAGAGAGAGAGAGAGAGAGAGAGAGAGAGAGAGAGAGAGAGAGAGAGAGAGAGAGAGAGAGAGAGAGAGAGAGAGAGAGAGAGAGAGAGAGAGAGAGAGAGAGCGAGAGAGAGTGTGTGCGTGTGTGTATGTTCTGTATTTATTTATAAACATACGTCAAAGGAAATTTAGACGAGCATAATTCGTAGCGGCCTACACTACATTATCCTGTACTTGGTTTCAGTGTGTGGATTGTGCAACAGCATGGTATACATTTTTGTGTAATCGTCTTTCTTTCTTTCTTTATCAGTTCTCGGGGTACTCGGTAGTTCAGTGGCAAGGTGTCGGCCTCTCAACGAAAAAGAAATGGGTTCGAGTTCAGCCGACGGTTGGAATTTTTTTATTATAAAATTCTCAAGATTTTCCGACTAAAACCTACCCCCTCCCGGTCCAGGTAGGTGGATTGACACCTAGTCCCATTGAAGACGTACGATATAAAGGGAGGTCGTGTGCAGCAGATCACAACACTCTACGCATGTTAAAGATCCTTTGGTTTACATGGCGCTCCGGGCAAAATTAAAAATCCTACAAAAAACTTAGTTGTGGATGTGGGTAAATATTAGTCCCCATTTTACCTTCCATTGTATCATGGGTGTAGATGCCTGAATCGATCTTTCTCCAAGCTACCCGACTTAAGCGAGGAAAGTAGAGTGAATTATTTTTCATAAGGGCACAAATTTGAGAAAAAACCCAAACTGGGCCAGCTAGGGTTTTGAACCAGTGTCTCATGATTTCAAACTTTCACAACACGACTGATCGAGACGCAACCTCAGCCAAGTGAAAAGTTTTCAAAAGAGAAAAAAAAGAAGAGTTAATGATTTCTTTGTCAAATGAAATGATAAAAATAAAATCTCGTTAAATCCATCAGCTCTATTTCCCTTCTATTTTGGAATGTCTATAAACAGGTAGTTTTGTACACAATATATATTCCTTAAAAACAACAGTAAGTAACAGAAAGAAAAAAACTCCAGACAAACCAGGAGAACAAATTAAAGATCAAAGTCCAAAATAATAAGAAAGAGAGAAAAGAACCATGTCCCCCCCAAATTTGACTAAACAACTTAACTACATACTGTACATGTGTCTCGTATCACCCCTGAGCTATCTTCCAAAACGTGTTACATGTATTTTCATGTCCTTAACGCATTGAGTATGTTAAACACAGGTGTAGACATTTCCATCGAAATTTACCCCTGTCTGCCAGGTAAAATAAGACAAAACAGCAAGATGAAAGACATGTGAAAAAAGTAAAGATCAAAGAGAAAAGTAGGACCTACCAGTAGAACCCCCACATTAACCTTTCACCACAGATTTAGACACTATGGCCAGCCTCTATAGTGGAAAATACAAACATGGTATGCATGCAATTTTCTAAAAGAAGGAAGCGAAGAATAATGTCATTGTCAATACTAAAACAAATTGATTTTTTTCCACTTTATTTTATTCATCTCAAGTTAAGACATTTGAAATGAAAACATAATCCATATGCCAGTACCGGGGTACATGTATATATTTTTTTTTTCTTGACATATCTTTGAAGTAACAATTCATTTTTACATATTAATGCAGCTCTTTTCACTCATGCTTTGGGTGGATAGGGCAAATAGGGAGAATAAAAGGAAGAAAGACGAATCACCATGTTTTACAATGTTAAGTTTGATAATTGTCATACATGAAAAGGAGTGCTCAATGCAATATATATACATGATCCATTAAAATCCCCTTTTTTGATAGCTAAAACATAGAAGGAGAGGGAACATTTTTGAAAAAATTGAAAAGGAAGACACCAATGCAAGACAGTTCACCAGAAAACAACTAGACTGAAACAGATGACAATGTACAAATAATAGGACAGTAATATTCTTAACATTGTTGTAATATGTCAGCCAGACATACATGTACATATCAATGTAATGCATCAGCACAAGTTAATATCAAGAAAATTGGTTTTAAATAACACAAAAATAAAAGACAAGTAATAGATAGCACTTATTGCCCTTTGAGTTTGAGTGATTTGCCATAAAATACTTTGGCCTCAACAAAGAAATAGTAAATTGCTTTACAGAGACTTTCCAAAATAGGAGCTTAGGTGGGAGATGAGGTAAGAACATTAACATTATTCAGATCTTTAATACCATTTGAAAGAAACAACCCTGCAAAAAAAGAATTTCCCAAACAAAAACACCTTTAAAAGTATGAGAGGCAAGAAGAAAGAAGGGAATGCTGCTACTGAAATGCTACTCTGCGTACGCATCAACGGCAACATTACCAAAAGTACCCACCACCTATAAATAGCCATAACCAATGAAAAAGAGTAAATTACAAACGCCTCAGTTTTAACATTATACCATCTCATGTCTGAGGTAAGAATAGAAAACTGTGTAAAAATGGCTTGTAACAAGATACTAGGGAATAGAAGAGTTATTTTTTTATGATGTATGCTGCTGAGAGAACATGTATAATTTACATTTCGTCAAAATTATTGTAAATAATGAGGTGTACAATTCTTTCAAGGCCAATACAGCCATTAGAGCAGGAGCTTATCTCAGATTCTGTAGCGTGAAGTGGAACAGGTGATTATAATCACCTCCTGGACAGAATGCCAGTTTTTAGTCCCAAGCTTATGCTTGTACCCATATTTGCACCTGGGTTGAGTGAGGAAAATGCATGTTAGGTGTCTTTCCCAGAGAACACAATGTTGGCCCTACCTTTGCAAGGATTCCAACCCGGGAACTCATGATCCCTGAAACAGCAGCCTAACCACTCAACCACCGACATCACAAAGCAATAGGTGGTTACCGTTATTGATTTAATGTTTAAAAGTTATAGAGCAGTGTCATGCAATGTCTGGCCATGATGACAGTGTTTTCATTTTTGCCCCCAAAAGCAAAAAGAAAGCAGTAAATCTTTCAAGAAAGTGTGCTGTATAATGTGTGGTCTGTGCAGAAAGACAATTTAAACAAACAGTATCATAAAATGTGATGATGATTATGTTTCCTGTCATGAAAATGCATAAAGAGTAATAGACAGCCTTGTAACAATAAAACCATACAACAATTATTTGTATACAACAATTGTTATTTCACAGCACATAATGATGCATTGGCTTCAGAATACTGGAAAGGCATAAATAAAGAATACTCATTTGAGTTAAGAGTTCAGTCTCCTCTAAGAATGAGGATAATTCATTAAAAGCTTTTGTTAAGTCTAAAATAGATAACAACTCCAAATTCCATGTCATGATAATAATAGTGAAATAAAGAACAAGTCTTAAGGATTCCCCCCATAATTTGCTTTATATTAGTTATACATTTATTAATCTACATTTTTTAAGAAGGAAATCCATTGTATCTATAATGACGTTATAGCCATTTAAAAGGCTTCATGAGACAAAATCAAACAAAAGTAACACTAAATCCAACCAATGCCATCATCATATCAAACGTTCTGAAACATGTCATTCAAACAAATCAATTTCAGAAGAAACAAAATGATATTCATGGAATTTAAATCAATTAAATGATAAGTGATGTAAATACATAATCTTGTATAGGTGTGTAAAAATGTCACATGTACATATCTTATCTTCCATTCAATGTATTGCACGGAACTATTGTCTAATTGCACTCAACTGACATTACCAAATGACCTACTTAAAACGTTTCACATTCTTCCAAATTTCATTATACCCAAAAGGTAATAACATAGTTTTCTTAAAATGGACACTATGTGAAATACTGACAGGCAGCATAAAACTTGTCTCGTTCAAACAATACAAAATGACATAATATTACAAGAATTATGAAAATAAAATAATGCTAATTTTTCATGCACACCATTTTACCTCTAGTGCAAAATTTTGATCTGTATATAATGCAACATCATTATGTTTAGCTTTCCTCAAACACATTTCTCTGGAAAAAACAAAATCCAATGAGAAAAAATCTCTTGATCTAAATTTCTATCTTTTCCTCCAAGCTTTCAACTCTCATGAATGAAAATCAGAAAACTAAACTTCTGGTCATTTGATTTTTTTGTGGTCTTTCAGTTTTCTTTCTTCTTTCATCCTAGAAGTCGAGATACAATAAACCGTGAGCTTGGCAGAGAGTTTTGTAGAGCTAAATGAAACGTAAAACTAATCTGTCACAAAAACACATTTGATCTGATTTACCCACATCCAAAACTAAGGTGATCTCTGACGGTTTTGGTAGAAATTAATTTGCCTGGACAGCCATCTGAACAACTACGGGATCTTTAATGTGTAACAGAGTCTTGTGATGTACGCACATGACCTCTTTTTTATAATGGGACTAGGTGTCGATCCCCCTACTTGGACAAGGGGCAGTGTGTTTTACTCGGGAAAAAAAAAACTTGAGAAAAATATTCAACGGCCAGGGCTTGAACCCACTGCCGTTTGGTTGAGAAGCCGATACCTTGCCTCTGAACCAACAAGTTCCTTCCCCCTACATAATTCTTGGTGCATGACCACATTTTAGTCCAGATAAATATGGAATGCTGCAATGCTTACATGATGCTATGAGATTGTCTTCACTTAAGCTGAAACAAAACCAAAACAGCAAATGATATGAAAAACAACAAAGTAAAGAAAATGAACATTGTTATGTGAATGCAGCGGGACTTGTAAGTTACAATGTCAGTTCAGAAAACAAAACAAACAATTCTGAGGAATTAATAGTACATTAAAGAAAGAAAAATGTTTAGAAGACAATAACTGAAATAAAAATTCAGCAATAAAATTTGATTATATCATGCATACATTTACAACCTTGTATACATCATCCATAATGACTATCACACGACAGTATTTGATTAGGTGGAAGAGTACAAACGCTTTAAATTCTGATGACATCTCAAGCTAATCAAGAGTTTTCTAAAAGAAATTTGATTTCTGGAAATAAGTAAAGGTGGAATAAATACAGTACAAAAAGGCATAGAAAAATGAGGACGAAAGGCGAGAGGAAAACAAATGAAAAAGATTTGTCGTAAAAAAACCTTCAACTTATCACAGTAGTCACTATTTTTAAAGTGACCCCATCTAACACAAACTGAAAATTTTAGAATTGATCCTTGCTTTCTAGCCGGAGTAAGTAGTATGGAAACTGATGGAGCATTCATATAAAGTTGATAAAATGAGAATCATTTGCTTTCTTTAATGAAAGTTCCTTCACAGGTTTTTAAAAGCAACAACCACCATAATGAAAAAAAGATTACAAACAAACGAACCAACTTCACAAAACACTTCATGAGATCTTAAATCATTTTCAGACAAGATGATTTCTCATTGACAAGTTACCAACGAGGTTAATGAAACGCAAAAGAGGCGGAAAAGCAGGTGCCAGTGTCTCTGTACTTATCTTAAACAATTTACTTCAGCTATGTCTAGATTGGTTGTTAAGCAAATTGTGACAAATATTGGGCTTTCGGATGAAGGGAAAAGCCAGAGCCTGGGACAGCTGCGAGGTCTCGACATAGTCCAATATAGGTCAAAATTTGTATTATCACACCCCACATCATCATGAACTTTAATTAACAGAAAAATCAAATCAACATAAGACGTTATTTAGAGAGATAATTATTTGTCTCAAATCAAACAACCGTTTTTTTCTAGCAGAGGAGGAGAAATCAATGCGCCATGTCAAACCAATCAGTTAGATCTAGCTCTATGTCAAGGTAAGCGGACCAGTGATAGAGATTTCTTCATACGGGTTACTTTCTCTTTTGACACTACTAATGGGATGTAGTAATATTGATTTTGACTTGTTACATGCACCTCCTCAACCCTTTGGCTTAACAGTGTAAATAATAAAGTTTTAGGTCATAGTCTGCAAGTAGTGTAACCCATTTTGGCTGACTTCTGTTAATCAATTTAAAGACAGAACTTTTCATTAACATACATTGCATTTATACTCCCGGTTGATATCAATTTTAAAGGACAAAGAGTCCTTCAAAAGAACACTTTAAAAATCAAGAGGAGACACAGGAAAACAGAAAAGGTCCTAAACAGGCACAAAGTCAACGTTTGTCTACAATAAATATAATATATCAACCACAATCATGAGAAACTGAAGACTGAGATAACAAGTCATGGGAATAATAATAATGATAATAAAACTAATAATGATAAAAATATGATATTAATACTTGAAATAATAATAATAAAATACTACAGTGCTACAAAGTAGATGACATCAATAATAACAAAGATCCTGAAATCTTTGGTAACAATAATAATAATAACCTGTATCAACAAAAATAAGAGTATATTGTAAAAATAATATCATGACTCCTAAAAGCAGCATTTTTTCTTTTTTTACTTTCCCTCATTAGTCACTATTTTTGCATTTTAACTAGATATTCATAGTACTTATTGTTAAACAGTTTCTTCCTATTAAACAGTTATAACTTCATGCTCACAGAGCATCATAACATTCCTCCTCATATTCTTCCAACAGCTATTGCATTTTTCATGTATATTGTTTTTCTTTTAAGAAATCAGATAAAAAAATCTCAGTACTGCGTACATATTAGTTGTTTAGTTTTACAGGCGTAAAAACATATAATAGTGAAAACCAGTATCAGAGTAAGTGAATTATAAATCATTAACAATAGTATTGCCTGAAATACTAGTATATCCAAAATCAAATTACAGAAGGTAGTGATCATGTAAAGGAAAAGATCGGGGTAAAAATAACAATTTGAGCCACTAGGACAACTAACATTTCGTTAATGTTTCAATCTTAAATAAGTGTGTTTCATAATCATAAAATTAAACTAAAATAATCACAGTCACAGGATAATCCTAATACAAAGTTATCCAAATCAACAATTCTATCTCAATGAACTCATTCGAGCTACAACAATCTCTCTCTCTCTCTAGATGGAGCTTTTTAACAAAATGTTATTATTATCATATAAGATAGAGGGTGCTTAAAACTCTTCTAGTCGAATAATAATAAAGATGATGTTAGAACCAAGTCAATTCTGGCCCGTTGGACATTGACAACAGTGAATAGTGCAATAACATGTAAAAAAAAGAAAAAGCCCACACAACAAACCAACTTCACATGACAGCTGTATCACAAAAATGATAGCCAAAAAGGAAATGTAGATCGTAGATGTACAGGCAGCAGAAACAGCAGAGATTCATAGGGACAGTCTGAAGTCGAGGCGAGTATGTCTTCAGAAGCTGCCGATAGACATGATGAGTAATGTAGCCAAACATCACCCATCTGCACTATGTGACATTTAATACATTATTTCAATAATACATTGTAGATGCAATCAGTGGCACAAAGACAATCTGGCACTAAGAAACAATGCAACAAGTAAAAATGTCATATAGCCAAGGGGAAAATAAGACAGTGATCACCATAACAGTTACTACGGTACAGTCATGAAGGCATAACCTAACTGAACATACACTTATACACGCGTTTCTTTTATTGTAAATTTACCCCGCTGGCCATAGGCGGTAATCTCAGAGTGAATTTAGAGGAAACAGCACGTCACATAAGTGAAGGAGTTAAGTGAATGGAAAGAAGTAGAGCCTAGCAGCAGCAGCCGACAACCACGCACAACATAAACACAGAGAGGCTGATCTGAAAAGGGCCTAATCATAAGTGGTTATGCTGATGTAAGCAAATAAAGACAATGTATGTCATGGGCAGTCTATGATTTCAAGTCTGTTTACATTATCACCAAAACAAAATAAAACAACAAACAAGATCGTCAGTAGGAATGGAAACTTTTACAAAGTGATGCCGTTTTGGCTTCCTGAATACATTGTCCCAGCAGTCAAATAAATTACTTAAAGCGTTGTTGTTAGACTATTTGTTCCATGTCTTCTTCTTGACATAACGATACTCAAGATTCACATGACATTGTTTACAGAATGCAATCATATTACATACACATTTAACCTCAGAATATCTACAATGACATGTTGTTATGTATCATAAAACTCATATGCCACCCCCTCGCATCATTGCCAGTCATTGTAGTCTACAATTAAAATTTTGTTAGCAGATGTATACTTATTTTCCACAAAAATAAAATATCAAATTCAAGATTTCAGATGACCCAAGGTCAGTCTATCATGAAAAGCTGAAAAGCCCCCCCCCCCCCCCCCCCCAACTGAATTAGCACCTAACAATATATTCTAAATATTCAACGCCCTACATTGAGCAGTTATTTTCTTGTGATTTTTTTTTGTCACTTTAATGTTTGTACTATCAAAAACAATAATAGTAAACAAATGCCCTGGCATTAGGAAAGACAAGGCCCATTCCACAAAAAAAAAAGGAAGAAAAAAAAAAGAAAGGCTGACAGTGCAAGTGTCACAGATGTTTGTTTGATCAACCGTCTTATAAAGATGATACATAGTTACTACTTTACAACATGCACAAAAACTTGACAGTAACTCATTAATCTTTTATACACACTCAAAAGAACAAGAGAGAGAAATATTAGAGGAAACAAAACTTAGATGGATGAATGGATGATAATGCATCTCAATCATGGCACAATGATCCTGTATGTCTTTTAAAAAGATACTATTAAAACATTAATTAATACTCTCCTTTGTTTTACACATGTTAGGCATCAAGCACAACACCTCTCCCATAGAACACCATTCCAGAATTGATTGACTTGCTGTCATGGGGATGATAACGTTTCAGCAGTTTCCGTGACTTAACAAACAACATGCCAGGCCATATGTAAGCCAGACTTAATCTTGGCTCTGGTCGTGTGCACGCCAGCAACAAGGCAAAGATCTAAAATGTGAAAAAAAATGAAAGTAAAATATTTACTATGATAAATCTTTATGATGGATAAATAAAGTGAGATAGTTTCCATCTGTGATGTGAGAAGAGAACTTTTATTTAGATTAATGAAACAAGTTTTTTTTATACCCCTCCCTATCCGAAGTAATCAACACAGAAGCCTAGTAATTACGCACTTACCAATAACAGTATCTAACAACACAAATATGAAGCATGAATATTAGGAAATTTAGTTGGTCCAAATTCACCTCCCCCTCCCCCCCCACCCATCCTTCAATGAAAGTGCTAAAATACAAACATCACAAAATATAATCACTTTTTTCTTAATGATATGTTTTACAGTTTTAAAACAAACTATCATGACTAAATTTAATGTCATAATCTGCATCATTCTTTTGAAATCACATGCATCTCTTCAAATTTGTGTTCCACAATTCTCCTGGATAGCAGGTCAGCACCTGGATTGGTGAGTTTGAGACCAAAATGTCGATTTGTAGGCATGGATAGATAAAAATGGTCAAAATTTTGCATAAAATTACCCTTACACTGACAGAAGATGGCATTAAAAACCATTTCAATG
>JAXRKP010000216.1:217500-237500 GCA_037039925.1 Doris montereyensis | reverse complement strand
AGGTCTGTGGTACGAAACAAATTAAAGGAGATGGGAAAAGAACAGCATGGTGGAATGAGAATGTCAAAACTAAGATCAAAGAAAAGAAGGATGCCTGGAAGAAATACTTGCAAACAAAAAGACCAGAGGATAGGATAGATTACATGAATAAAACAACTATCGCCAAAGAGGAAGTTAGAAAGCAAAAACAGAAACAATGGGAAGAGTTTGGACAAAGACTTCAAGAAAGCTATCAAGGAAACCAAAAGCTGTTCTGGGGGCAATGAAGAACATGAGAAAGACCAAAGCATGCCCAATTAGACAAATTAAGAATGCCAAAGGAGAAATGAAATGATGAAAGAAGACAGCTAAATCACAGAGAAAGCATTTTCCCCAATTACATAATCCCTCCAGAACGTATGAAACAAGGAGTAAAGATCAATTAGTAAGAGTAACAAGTAATCCAGAGGAGACAGCTGAAGATGTATATATATCAATGGAAGAACTTCAAACAGCTATCTGAAAAGTGAAATTAGGAAAAGTCCCAGGAGCAGATCAAGTTTATCCAGAAATGATTAAAAACCAAGGGAGAGAGGCAGACAAACTACTACATGCAATATGCCAACAAGCATGGAAGTCCAAACAGGTGCCAGACGACTGGAAAAAGGGAACGGTAGTACCTATACATAAAGCATCAACTATGGAATGCTCAAACTGTAGAGAAATATCACTACTTAGCTGCCTCCAGGAAAAGTATATGCCAGGATACTGGAAATGAGACTAAGGAAAAGAGTAGAGGATCAGATTGAAGAGCATCAGAATGGATTTAGACCAGGAAGAAGTGTACAAGACCACATATTTACAATTAGACAAATAATAGAAAAAGTCCTTGAGAGAAACATTGACTTGCACCTGTGTTTTTATTGACTTAGAAAAGGCATTTGACACTGTGATGAGGGATGAACTATGGCATTCCTTAAAAGAACACAATGTAGAGCAAAATTTAATAGAAGTCATTAACAGTTTTTACAATAAACCAACATGTGCAGTGAGAGTAGCTGGAAACATATTTGCAGAATTTGATGTTGTTATAGGAGGAAGACAGGGTTGTATGGTAAGTCCTCTTTTGGTTATCACATTTATGGATTCAGTCGCAAAGGCATCTTCAAAATGAAGAAAATGAATGTAGGTATGTGGAAGCTCAAACCAGTAAATGTATCAATGCTTTCATTTGCCGATGATTTAGTTCTGTTTGGAAAATCAGAAAGTGACATTCAGTCGAATATCAACATTATGAACAATAAAAGAGGAATGAGAGTAAATGCAAAGAAAACCAAAACAAGGCGAGTAACTAGGGAATCTAAAACACAAAATCTTAAATTGTGCAGGGAGAATTTAGAACAAGGTCACAACTACAATTACCTACGAGTAATGATTAACTCAGAAGGAAAACTAAGAGAAGAAATCAATCAGAGAATCAAAAAGGCAAGTGCAATATATTTATAACCATTTAGGAAAGGCATTTGTAGGTAAGCAAGAATTGTCAACAAAAACGAAAATGGCAGTATACAATACATTTTTTTGTCCTACTCTCCTCTATGGTAGCGAAACCTGGACCTTAGACAGTAGAGAATACAGTAGAGTACAGGCAGCTGAAATGAAATCTAAGAAGAGTAGTAGAGAAAACTAAGAGACAAAATCAGAAACACAACAATAAGAGATCAAACCAAAGCAGATGGCATAAAAACTAAGATCAGAAACAAATCAATTGAGATGGTTTGGGCATGTAAACAGAATGAATGACAATAGAATAGCTAAATCAGTACACAGTGCTAAAGCCCAAAGTAAAAAACCAAAAGGCAGACCTCAGAGAAAGTGAGAAAAACATACGAAAGAGGCATTGAAGCATAGAAATTTAACTTTTTTGGAAGGAAAACAGAAAATGCCAGGACAGGGCATCCTGGAGAAAGATTATCTCGGGCATCTGAACCTATACACCGAAAGGTAGAATGGGAACTGATGATGAAAGAAAGAAAGACCATCCAGGCACTCCTGAAGAAGTGATGTCTCATTCAACCCAGAAATGAATGTAATTAAAATAAGTGGCTAGGTGGTGTTTAATTCTTATATATATGCCAAATAGTGTTAACTATCAGATAATATTAAGTATTTTATTGAGTATCAATGTAGATCTAGATCTATCTATACTCTTTTCTGGGATAATAATACTTTTAGCACCACCAACATTTCACACCAAATATGATTACACCCTAGTTTAACTCCATACTCTTTCCTCTGCGCTCTACGAGTAGACCTATCCACAATGTGTGTTCCAGTTCCCAAGTCAGCTGTCTCATTATTACTCCTGGACTAACACCGCTGACCATCAGGCACAACAGTGGAAAATACACTGCGGCGGGGTGCTTAACCCAGATTAATAGACGACTGACTTGGGAAGATGACTTGGAAACACGTGAGCATGGCTTTTGGTTTGTTGTTTTTTAGATGATAAAACTGGGAAACAATTTTAACTAGTAAGGGAGTCCATATTACTATTATTATTACTCTTTTTCCCTGATATCAGGAAAGAGGAATTGAGTTGGTCAGCTATGATGAAGAAAAAAGCAGACAAAAAAAAAAAGAGTTGGAAATTATAAATGTATAATATCGACATGGGAACACTGTTTCTATGCACTCACTCTCTCCTCAGGATAAACTATGAAAATATACTAAGAAGAATCTATCTCATTCCCCCGGAGAGAGGCCTAGAGGTTAAAGGAACCACGGAATATGGATGTAGGGTAAGCCTCGCGGAGTGGCGTGAAGAAAGTGCCAAGTGTCCAACAGTGATGCCAGACTTGGTCTCGGACGCTGTTGATCAGTGAGAAGTGAGAGGAGAGGGTAGGCTAGGCAACATTATTGTCAGTTGGCGAGAAAGTGTGAGAGCGTGATCACACGCAGTGTGTATTTTTTCAGTGAGTCAGGTCCGAGATACATCACGAACAGTATCATTTTAATTATTTTCAAGTTCGATACTGCCTAGTGGTGCTAAAGTGTGATTATGCATTTATTCTATCTTTGGACTTTTAGTCAGGGGGAGACCTCCCAAACCCCCTCTCCTCTTTGTTTGTCAATAGCTTCTTCGCACAATCAGGGGGACCCCCCCTTTTTTCATTGGGTTTTCATAACCAGGAGGGAGACCCCTCTGAACCCCCCCCCCCCCCGCTCCCCCCTTTATTTTCACTTCATTCCCTTTTATTAAAATTTAGTGCAAATTTGGCGAGGTATTCCTATCTGGTCAACCATTTCTGGGTCAAACGGGACATCTATCAAGGAGTACCGCCATCTAAACAAAAGATTCTGATTTTTATCTAGATTCTAGCTCTAGATATAAACTAGAATTTCGATTTAGGCCTGAAGAAATCTTGGCAATCTAGAACTACCTATTTTGAGTTGGATTCTTAGCGTACAATTATGAATGTATTTATAACTAGATCTAGATCTAATCTACACTTAAAACTAATATATATACATCAGCGAGTTTAAAAAATAGATACCTCACAATAGTAACAGCTTACCATGCGTTGAAGGTTCGAGGTAAGGTAATCCTTCGCTTTACTTTTAAAATTTGGTTGATTAAACGAGAGTGCAAGTCGAAAATGTAAATTTTGTTTGCCCTGACGCAGCTGGATTACTGACGTAAATTACTTCATTCTTTCGGGTTTGACACGATTTGACGAGTCAAGCAAGGCCTCGACTTAGACCCATGATAAACAAAGAGAATGACAACTCTGAAATTAAACTCCTAAATATAGAAATGGAGTAGCCCCCTTGAACACGAGGAACGATTCCAACTTCAACACAGGCAGGCAGATACCGGAGATCATTCCTCTCCACTCCTTTCTGTTCTCTGTAGCTCTCAAGAAGTCTGTATCATTTTGTCTACCCCATGTTGTCCAGGCATTCATACTTCATATGTGTGTCATTTTCGATCTATTTCTGCTTCTCTTCCCGTTGACCTTTCCAGTTAGCACAGCTCTCTCTGTATCATTCTTTCGGTAAATATGTCAATGAATTTTAGTTGTCTCTGTCGTATAGTGTTCATAAGTGATGGTATTTGTGCCAGCCGTCATCAGCACGTCTTCGTTTGTTATCTTTTTTTTCACGACATGTTCAGCATTCTACGCATAAACCACAACTCTGCATCCTCAATTCGCCTCTCCATCTCTGTATTTATTGTCCAGAGGCATCGGCAGGCTGCAAAACATGTTCTCATCCGAGGCTAGATCAATCCCTTACACTCTCATTAATCTATCACACTCACATGCTTTTGCCTTCGCTTGTTGGCAATTTCAAAATTTTGATTTGATTTGACCATGAACAGAATTACGGCATTTGATATTACATTATTAGGCAGACGAATCACCACTTTGTTTCTATCATACATTAAAATGTAAACTAATGTGTCGTATAAAAAACGGGGGTGTTCTAAAGGAAAAAAATGAACTTTCATACTTTATGAGAATGGTACTGATGTTGCTTACGGCTAATCTTTCATATTGTAGATTCGTGCGTGTGTAACGTTATGTGGTACTAACGACATGTATTACAATGCACAAAATCGGGCATTGGGCAGGTGCTTGCACATGTACGGGACTAGATGGCCCCGCCCTCCATGAGTCTCATGCCTTTTTCTTTCTCTCCTCCTCCTCTCACTCTCCCTTCTCTCTCTCTCTCTCTCTCTCTCTCTCTCTCTCTCTCTCTCTCTCTCTCTCTCTCTCTCTCTCTCTCTCTCTCTCTCTCTCTCTCTCTCTCTCTATCTATCTATCTATCTATCTCTATCTCTCTCTTTCTCTCTCTCGCTCTTTCTCTGATTTGAAAATTTGAAGATCAAAATAAAAAGGGGGATGAGAGTTCTGATGGATGATGTCAAGGGGTGTGGATTAACAAGCTTAAGAATCAAAATAACACAAAACGAACAGAAATCATTAAGTTGATATCGCCCCAGACATTAACAAAATGTACGGAATGATAATGTGTGTTTTTTGTCTTGTTTGCGTGCTGATGTTGTTTTTGTTTGTTTTTTGTTGTTGTCTTTTTGTTGTTGTTTCATTTCACAGGAAGGAATCATGTGCTGATTGATTTTATAATTGAATTCAATGCTATGACAAATAGTATGTACAACATCAATAAAATTTCAACAAAATTGGTGAAAAGTTGGTTATTCTTCTTCTTCTTCGTCGATCTTTCTGCCAGCGGTTTAGATCAGGAAGCGGATTGTCTCCATAAATTACATACATATGGTTGTAGTGTTGTAGCAGGTCTTTTTCTACTTCTAGATGTATTTTGCTTGGCCATATCGCCGTTCTCTCTGATGTGAAGAGTGAAGACTTTACTTACTTGACTTAAACCTTTTATACACCGGGTGGGGCATAGGTCGCTCATGAGGCCTCTCCACTCTACTCTATCCTGCGCTAAGAGCTATGTCTTGTTCCAGGAAAGGCCGAGCTACCGACCTTCCTGCAGGGTTGACCTCCTCCATGTTGTTTTTGGTCTCCCTCGGCCTCTCTTCCCTTGGTGATTCCACTTTAACTTTTAAGGCTAGACGTGTTATGGTTTTTTAAAAGTGTGTCCAAGCCATCCCCATTTCCTTCTCTTGATCTATGCTTCTATAGATTCTTGATGTGTCTTTACCCAAATTCTTCATTTGCAGTTTTATCAAACCAATTAATGTGTAGGATTTCTCTCAGGCATCTGTTAATAAATTTTGTTTGAAGTCTTCCTGTGGATGTTTTAGCGGTGCGCCATGTTTTACAGGCATACATAAGAACTGATTTGCTGGAGGATCATTATGTTCAGTGTTCTAACGAGGCACTATACACTCACGACTGATTCTTCAACTTTCAAATAGCATTTACATACATATGCTGATGGAGACGGTTTTGCCCAATCCTGAGTCTGAAAAGATGGACCTGTGACATTCTGTCAAGTTGGTGAACAGAAAGGATGGTGATCTTGGTTATATTACTTTGATGTCATGGTTGATGCTGTTGCCATTTTATGCATTTAAAATCTTCATTAAAATTTGTATTATATGTTGACTACGAAAGCTTCTTTCTTTCTTTATCTGTTCCCATTCTACCTTCCGGTGTAGATGTTCAGATACCCGAAATGATCTTTCTACAGGCTGGCCTGTCCTCACATTTTCTGTTGCCTTCCGTGAAAATTAAATTTCTTTGCTTTAATGCCTCTTATATATTTATCATCTTCCACTTTCTCTGAGGTCTGCCTTTTGTCTTTTACCTCGGATTTTAGCATTGTATACTGATTTAGATATTGTAGTGCCATTCATTCTGTTTACATGCCCAAACCATCTCAGTTGATTTATTTCTATCTTAGTTTTTATGCCATCTGCTTTGGTTTGATCTCTTACTGTTGTGTTTTTTCGGCTTAGTCTCTTTTAGTTTTCCGTACTACTCTTCTTAGATATTTCATTTTAGCTGCTTGCACTCTGCTGTATTCCTTACTGTCTATGGTTCCGGTTTCTGCTGCCATAGAGGAGAGTACGACGATAAACTATGCTGTATACTGCCATTTTTGTTTTTGTTGACAATTCTTGTTTACCTACAAATGCCTTTCTTGATGGTTATATGTTGTCGTTGCCTTTTGGATTCTCTGATTGATTTCTTCTCACAGCTCCTTCTTCTACTAGGTAAATGTGGCTTTGAAATTGTTCTTACTTCTCCCTATCCAGTGTAAGATTTTGTGCTTTAGGTTCCCTAGTTACTAGCATTGATTTGTTGGGTTTTTTTTTGCATTGACCGTCAATCTTCTTTTTATTTAGTTCATTGTCCAGCATGTTGCTACCATACTGAAGGCCTCTTTCTGATTTTCCAAACAGAACTAAATCATCAGCAAATGAAAGCATTGATACATTTACTGGTTTGAGTTTATACATACATGTACCTACATCCATTTTCTTCCTTTTTGATGATGTATTTGCGACTGAATCCATAAATGTGATAAACGAGTCCTATAGCTACATCAAATTCTTCAATCCACAAATAGCCTACTGGAATATTAACTGTATAATATATATATATACCTGTCTCTCTCTATATATATATATTATAAATATATATATATATATATATATCCTATATTCTATATATATCATATATATATATATATATATATATATATATATATATATATATATATATATATATCCCCTCTATCTCCTATATATATATATATATATATATATATATATATATATATATATATATATATGCTTGTGTTCCCTTTCAAAATGTGATTTAATAAGCTTTGAGCATAACTAATTATATGAAATTGTGCACAGGTCATGGAGTGTATCCGTAATAATATGATTACTTATGACTACTATTACACCATTGCAGGCTACTTACTGTTCGGTAGACTACGTGCCATCATTAGAATCGGCGTAAGGTCTTGAAACCAAGATTTGAAGAGATAAAACTAAAAGGGTCAACCTTATCTTGTCATTTGTCTATTCAATGGTCAGCTTCTGTAGCCAGATTTCATTTCCGTTAGTTTCGTTGGCTATATATCATCAGGATTAGCGTCGGAAGTCAAATCAACCTTATTTTTTTGTTTCAAATTCATCTTGTTTTGTTCCTCTTCTTTCGTGGTTTACAGTACAGAGAAGGAATACATTTTAATAAAACTGTGGTTATTTCATTAGCGAGAACAAGCGAGGACAAGCTATGAAAGGCTAGCTAGCAGGAGCATGAGTGTATGAGATGTGGTAGCCGTTGTTGAAACTGTCAACTGCTCACTGTGGATATAATATTTTATATTGAAATTGCAGTTTGTAAACTAAACTTTAAACTTATTTTAAGCAATTTTTTCCAACTAACTTGCCTTAACATGAAGACATATAGGCTATTGCATGCAATGCATGATGTGCGCCAATTTGTGACTTCTATCTCAGGAGCTTTGCTTTATTCCCAATATGTTGTTATTGTCAGTTGTAAGCTTGATAGAAGAAAGTTTACATCAGGACCGAAAGTCATCACTCTAGACACTGATATCTTTAACGGACTACATATTCAATCCCACGGTCAATTATCCTAAACGAACAGCAATGGTGAGTCATGTGTAGTTTCGGCATAATAATATCACAAATTGTAGATCGAACTACGTGATTTTATCAATCATGACGGAGTTTTGCTACGAGTTTTGCCACGAGTGGTTGCACTTCAGTGTCTCACGCAAGAATAGTCAGCGCACACATTTCATTTATTGCATTTGAAGTGTTTCAATTTCTGATATGACATGAGGTGCGCAGAAGCCAGCTACATGTTTTAAAGCATGGAAAACATAATATAAACCTTTGTTTTAAAAACAGATTTCTGGAAAGATAGCGATGGTCATTTGGAAAAAAAAAGAAAACAACAAGTAAATAAATAAATGAGAAAAAAAGATGAACAAAAAGAAACAAAAACAAAAAAAAACAACAACCAAACAACAAAAAACAAAACAACAAACTGTAATTAACTGTAGTGCAACGCAGTAAACAAGTAGGTAGGCCTGATGACACACTTCACATTACATACACATTCGTCAGGGTTCCATTAGCCCATGATTAAGTAGAGTGAGAGAGAAGTTGGGAATCGCGCGCGTGGATGTGCCGCCACGGCTGGTGTCAAAGCTTTTAAAAATAAATACACGAAGTGGTGACGTCCCATGCTTGGATATCCTCCTAGCGGCAGATACTAGGTGGACAACTGGATATCTACGTAGTATCTTCCGACTCAAAAATAGCCTGGAACCAGGGGATTGTGCTATTTTAGCCGTATGCAGTTGAAATATACCTAGAGGTATATTTCAATGGGCTGGCCATATAGCAATATTTGAAGACAATAGATGGACAACAAGATAGACAGAATGATAATGATAGCAAAGAAATGGACACAGAAACCCAGTTAATACCACCGACAAAATGGCATGATGATAACACAAGAAAATACAAGGGCAAAGGAAAGCAGGGAACAGAACTCACTAGAAGGTATATACGGAGGGCTACATCCTGTAGTGAATGGGGAAGCCTAATCATCATTATCGTGTTAGTTCAATATTTAAAAAATCAATCAGCCTATTTCATCCAAAATACTGGAGGAACAAAATGAGCATCTATTAAAACTAGCTTATGTCCTTTTGAACATTTTTCACAATACCGTACATGTAACTATTACCAAGTACTCAATTCGAATTAGAGTCAATCAAGCTGTTTGTCGTGACATATCGAGAAAAAACAAGCATTAATGCAAAGTGCATCTTGGGATCCTATTCACGATTGTAAATCAATACTTAACCAAAATTCAATCAACCCATTTCCTTTGAAAGGCTCAAAATACCTGCGCTACTGTTTACAACAAAAAAACAACGAGATAAATTAAACATAACCAAGTCTTTCCATAATTTTCAAACATTGTTTGTGGATTCGGAATCAAAGAATTGTAGAGTTTTCTGTTATTCATCATATGTACAATATCTTTTTCTGTGAGTATAATACATGATGTATACATATATTATATGAAGTGTATAATACATGATGTATACATATATTATATGAAGTGTACATACATGATGTATACATATATTATATGAAGTGTATAATACATGATGTATACATATATTATATGAAGTGTATCATACATGATGTATACATATATTATATGAAGTGTATAATACATGATGTATACATATATTATATGAAGTGTATAATACATGATGTATACATATATTATATGAAGTGTATCATACATGATTGAAGAGCATTAGAAGAAAATGATAGTGGTCACACATACATTTATAGTATAAGCCTAGATTTGAATTGAATTTATTGTTGTTTTCAGATTGATTATGAGACAGGCCAGTCGTTAACTTTTGATGAGCTCCAGGAGGAGATTGAGCAAGTCGCTGGTAATCTAGGCCACAATGGGATTGCGCACGGTGACGTCATTACCTATTTTGGATCCAATCGCATTGAAATTATTCACCTCCTGTGCGCGTGCGGTCGTATTGGTGCAATCCTCTCACTTGCCAATGCTCAGCTTACAACAGGTTTGTTGTTACACAGTTTATCTCCTAGTAGTTTTGGGATGAAACAATGAGAAAAAATAGTATTTTATACTCAGCAATCAGTATGACAACATGTAGGACGTTCTCTTGTCACTGAGCGTACGTGTAATTATACATATAATGCAATCTAGGAACATTTACTTATACATGTATCAATAATGTTTGTTTGTAATACAAGTTTCAGTGCAAATTCCGACTGCATACCTATGTTTAAGTAAATTACGTCACCATAAAATTGATAAAATTTGAATAATCTTGCGAAATGCAAAAAATAGCCACATAAACAAAGAGACAATTTCGACGAGATTTTCCTGTCGGTTGATTCACACTTCTATTTATTCTTTTTTTTTCTTCTCTTCTTTTTGTTGTTGGTTGCTAGACATTTTGTATTGTTTCTGTTTTCTTTTAGTTGGCTTTGACTGATCTGTTTCAGTTTGTTTGTCTCTTTTAGTTTATTGTTGTGTTTTGCAGGCAAGTTTGTTTCAATCCTGAAATATAAGTAAATATTATTTTCATACTTTTTGTAAGACTAACCTGCATAAAATGTTAATGATGGGAGATTTTTAGTTTTAAGTAACATGTCAATCAAACCTATTTATACATAATACATACATACATGCACACGCAAGTATGCACACACAGACATATACATAGACGCCCAAGCAATGCGCACACTTACGCAAGCACAAGCGTACACACGCGTACATACATACACATGCATACGCACACATGTAGGTTACTCTATACAACATACAAGTACAAGTAAACACGCATACAAGTACACACAATACCACATTATTTCTGTAAGTGCAATTCATGTATATATTTGTTACTCTTACTATGTCATTGGAATACATTTGCTTTCAGACGAGCTTGTCGGCACAGATGAAACTATCATCCACCAAAGTGCTGGTGACATCACCCGAATGTTCCGATACCGCCATAGAGGCCGCAATGAACTTGGGTTTAGGGGTAGGAGAATGAGATACATCAGCACAGTTATTTTATTGCCTACTCATCTTGATTTCCTTTGTATCTTTTTACCACTACATGTGTGTTCATTAGGTTGAGTAAGATACATCGTTGTTAATACTTAATAGTTGTAGATTCTACCCTCTGTTTCTGTTTTACCAAAATTACCGCCATGAAAAAGCCGCATTGAATATGGGTTTAGGGGTATGAGAATGAGATAGATCAACACAGCTATTGCCTACCTATCTTGATTTCCTTTGTATCTTATTACCACTACAGGTGTATTCATTAGGTTGAGTAAGATACATTGTTGCTAATACTTAATAAATAGTTGCAGACTCTACCCTCTGTTTCTATTTTACCAAAATGTGAGTGACATCACCCAAATGTTCCGATACCGCAATGAAAGCCGCATTGAATTTGGGTTTAGGGGTGTGGAATGAGAAACACCAGCACAGTCATTGCTTGTCTATCTTGATTTTCTTTGTATCTTTGACCACTACATATTATGTGCTGATTAGGCTGAGTGAGATTTATCTTTGCTATTCAAATAATATATAAATTAAAGTTCCTTCAAGGCCATTACGACATATAGCGCCGGAGCTTATCTCGGTTTCTATAGCGTGAAGTGGAACAGGTGATCACAACTACTGCATGGACAGGACGCTAGTCTGATGCAGGTTTTTATCCCAAGCTAGGGCTTGCACCCACTTGTACCTGGGTTGTTAGGAAAATGTGTGTTAAGTGTCATTTCCAAGGAACACAACATCAGACCTAGCTTTGCTAGGATTCAAAACCAGGACCTCATGATCCTAAGTCCGACTGCTTAGCAGCTCAGCCATCGACGCTACATCTTTGCAATTGCTTAATAGTAATTGCAGTTTCTACCGCTGTTTCTGATTCTTTTTCTGTCTGTCTCCTCTCTGTCTGTATGTCTGTCTGTCTGTGTGTGTATCTATGTGTCTGTTTGCCTATCTTTCTGTTTATCTCTCTCTCTTTTGTCTTTTTATATATCTGTCTGCCTGTCTGTCTTTGTCTGTCTGTCTGTCTGTCTACTGGGAGGTAAAGCACACAAGAGTTCAGCTCCCCCACCCCCACCTCGACCTCCACTGTCAAGGGAAGTGATCTTGTATCTCCGGTTCAGCTTAACGCTATTCACGGGCTTCAAGGCGTTGAAAGGATTAAGCATTAATTACAATGTTATTTAGAGTTCTTTTGTGTTTTAACTAATTTATGACATCACCCTTATCCTTCCACGTTACAGTTAAGCTGTACCAGCATGCACATTAACGTATGGGCGTGAAGAAAAGGGATGAGCAACTGCACACATCCTTGATTCATGCTTAGATTGTTCATATTTCATTGGAAACACACTTAATTATGTAGCCTTTACACCAATACACACAAACGTCATCTACGTGAGAAAAAGAGGTGTCAAAGGAATGAGCAAAAATGCGTTCACATTCACATTCACATTCATATTGGCTTGATTCATGTTCAAATTGCCTAACTATCCCTAAATACATAGTACAAAATATGTAGATATTAAGACACATAAATCGTATTCACATTTAAATGAGTGTATAATGTGTAAATGTGAATTGTGTTCTGTCTTTCTTGATGGAGTTGTCACTTATTGTCGTTTATCATTTTTGAAAGCAAAACACATACTTTATTCACGTTCAATTGGTTTATCCTTCTCTAAATACATAATACAAACTATGTAGACAGCCAATGATACTAAGTGGCGTATAAAATCATTGTATCACTAATTTTGCCCTGCAGAGTCCCTATGTCATCGGTCAATCATTTAACGAACTCAAAATGAAAAGAATGGAGCACGGTCTGCCATTTGATGAAATCAAGGGAGATGATCCAGTATTACTTCCCTTTTCAAGCGGAACAACCGGAATGCCCAAAGGGGTCAAGTTATCACATTTTAACTTGATATCTCAACTGCACGCGCTCAGGTATGCAACACTGATTGATTAAATCAATTAAAACTACGGATTATAAAAGAGAAGTGATACAAGGCTTTAGTATCAATTCAAACTACGAAAAGAGAAGTGCTACAAGGCTTGAGTAAAAGCGGTCTTAGATTATGGTAGTGGGTAGCTGTGTCAGGGACCCACACCAGCAGACCTACATACAAGAAATTGAGAAAGTACAAAACAATGCAGCCTGCTTTTGAAGCTATTAATTTTACATACACTAAAGGAAATACCAAACCAAAATGAACCAATTCCTATGGATACCTTCAGAAGGACATAGAATCAGAAAAAGGATTAATATTTTCTTTAAGGCTATAAATGGCCTACTGTTTATTCCATTCAATTAGCTTAAGCTTAATACAAGAACAACCAGATCAAGCTGTCAAACATACATGGTTCCATCTGCAAACATTGATTGTCACCTGCACTCATTTTACCCCATTACAGTAAGGCTGTAGAATGGACTGTCAACAGAAATAAAGCAGCAATAGTACTGAAGTTTAAAAAAACCAGAATTAAATACATCACTTTGGAGCCAAAATTGGATTAATGTTTTTGGTTCAAGTAAAATATGCACGCTGACAGTAATACTCAAGATTTTAGTTGACCAGTTAATATGAAGAAGACGATATCGCTATTGGTGTGGTCAGTTGGGGGTACCGACGTTGGCCAAGTGTGTTGATCAAGAGTGTTTGGGGATTTCTGTTTTTCTCCTGACGGTAGACGGCCCTTGGAATTGGTAGGGGGTTTATGATTGTAATTGTACAAGGTGGCACTATGTTAGCCGATTATTCAACCGTCCATCTGAAGCTCCACCATTTTGTCTGCTGAAATTAAATTATGATGTTAAAAATAAATCTAAATCAGTGCATATTTACTGTTAACGGACAAAGGGAAAAAACAACCCAACGCAACTTATGAGGATGTCGTGCTGTTTTAAGTCTACATAGGCAAGTGGCTTGGTCGTGTTTTGTAAAAAACCTTTACGACTTACAGCAGCAATCGTTTAATGCCAATCATCGACCCCCCCTCCCCCATTTCCACCTCCCTATAGAAATGCAAACGAATGAAAAGAAAGATTGGAGGTCCAGTCTTCGATGGATACTGGACTGAATACTTGACTTTACGAGGTAGAAATACTTACTTGGAAACAAGATTAATTTTGAGATCGTCTGGTTGATTTTATTAATGAAAATCAAGATTACAATTAATTATTAACAGGCGCTGTCTACTCGCTGGTTGCCACTCTAAATTCTAATACTACATGTTAGAGAAATCACTTCCCTCCGAGCGATCGCTAAATTGTCTGAGAGATAAAGGACTTTGTCAGGGAACACTTCATTTGGGTAGAGATGTTAATCTCACAAACTGGAGGCTCAGGCTTAGACTTTGGCGTTTGCATACTTCCATTTTCCTTCTAATTGAGGAAGACTTGCTACCTGGTCCTCCTTTCGTAGAGAAGCCATGGCCTTAAAGCTAAGCTAAAGGCCCTGTGCACACACATCGAGCGCGTAGGCAAGCATCGACAATTTGATGAGCTCTGGCAACATTCCTGACACTAATGACACCTACCTAAATCCAGAGATGACGGTGCGTTACTGGTATGTTGGAAGTGGGTGAACAACTACTGTAATTGGTCGGGTTATATTTCATGCGCACTTACCGAAAATAACCTTAAATATCGTAGGGAACAATCCTACTTGCCTTCCCTGACCCAGGCAGATGGATAAGATAAGTAGATGGAATCTAGCACTTTAGTTCTATTGCCAAAGTTGTGGGGAAAGCTTCAAAGAAACAAATGCACAAAATGGCTTTCCTGGCATTTTCGAAATGTGTGTGATTTCAATTGAAAATAAGTTTCTGTCAAATTCATGTGATCCCCACCCATGATAGATGTGGATGACTACAATACTGAATCTATCCTGTTCAAATTTGCAATAATTTTTTCTAAACGTAAAGATGAAACGCATGTAATTTGCTTCTGGTGAAACAGTGCCGTGGCCGACAGAACTAAAAAGGTAAAGAAAAACAAACAAAAAACAAAACAACAAACGGTTCCTTCTTCTTTCTGCTTCGGGCCTACACCTCGTTCTCCTACAACGCGATATTGTATACATGCAAGCGGTCTCCCTAATGCAATAACCAACTCTTTCCGTTCAGTAAATACACATTTGGATCAAAATATGAAGTTTTCAGGTTTTTAATTATTTTTTTATTAAATTCCACCAAGTCTCCTCCTTTACCCCCCCCCCCACATGCTTTGTCTTCTTATTCCCCTGTCTCCCATACGCTTTGTGTTCTTATTCCCCCACTTACGCTTTGTCTTCTTATAGCCCTCACATAAGTTTTGTTATCTTTTACTCTCCCTCCTCCCCCACATACGCTTTGTTTTATTTTATCCCCCTCCCCCACATACAGTTAGTCTTCTTTTTCTCTTCCCACGTGCGCTTTGTATTCTTAGTCTCTCCACATACGTTTTGTCTTCTTATCCCCCCCCCACATACGCTTTGTCTTCTTATACCCACACCCACATACGCTTTGTCTTCTTATACCCACACACCACATACGCTTTGTCTTCTTATACTCATCCCCACAAATGCTTTGTCTTCTTATACTCACCCCCACATACGCTTTGTCTTCTTATACTCACCCCCACATACGCTTTGTCTTCTTATACTCACCCCCACATACGCTTTGTCTTCTTATACTGCCCCCCCACATACGCTTTGTCTTCTTATACTCACCCCCACATACGCTTTGTCTACCTATACTCACCCCCACATACGCTTTGTCTTCTTACACTCATCCCCCCTATCTATGCTTTGTCTTCTTACACTCATCCCCCCTATCTATGCTTTGTCTTCTTACACTCATCCCCCTATCTATGCTTTGTCTTCTTACACTCATCCCCCTATCTATGCTTTGTCTTCTTACACTCATCCCCCCTATTTATGCTTTTGTCTTCTTACACTCATCCCCCTATCTATGCTTTGTCTTCTTATACTCATCCCCCTATTTATGCTTTGTCTTCTTACACTCATCCCCCCTATTTATGCTTTGTCTTCTTACACTCATCCCCCTATCTATGCTTTGTCTTCTTATACTCATCCCCCCTATTTATGCTTTGTCTTCTACACTCATCCCCCCTATCTATGCTTTGTCTTCTTACACTCATCCCCCCTATCTATACTTTGTCTTCTTACACTCATCCCCTATCTATGCTTTGTCTTCTTACACTCATCCCCCCTATCTATGCTTTGTCTTCTTACACTCATCCCCTATCTATGCTTTGTCTTCTTACACTCATCCCCCTATCTATGCTTTTGTCTTCTTACACTCATCCCCCTATCTATGCTTTGTCTTCTTACTCATCCCCCCTATTTATGCTTTGTTTTTGTCTCATCCCCCTATCCCCTAATGCTTTGTCTTCTTACACTCATTCCCATATAACGTTTTGTTTCTTATGCCCCCCCCCCAACAGACGCTTTGTCTTCTGTAACTCATCTCCCTATATACGCTTTGTCTTCCTACACTCACCCCCCTCCACATATGATTTGTCTTCGTTTACCACCCATCCCCCCACATATGCTTTGTTTTCTTGAAAATACCCCCCCCCCGCCTACTTTGTCAAATTCTATGCTTTGTCTTTTTTTACTACCCTCCCCCGTCCACATACACACACACACACATACACACACACACACACATACACTTTGTCTTTACACACCCATACATACGACGCTTTGTCTTCTTTACCCCTATATACCCCCCCCTTTGTCATACATATGCACCTCCCTTTGTCTTATATTCCTTCCCCATACCCTTTGTCTTATACTCCTCCTGGCCTTAAAACACAAGAAAAATAAAAAGAATTGATCACACTTACATCAAGCGGCCTCTGAGATTTAAAAGAAAAAAAACAAACTAATTTCTAATAGCTCCTGTCTATACATATCAATTCAATCAAGCATTTTAAAGAATATACATACGTGTATACTATTTATATAAGTATTATAAGTATGTCTATGTATAAAAATAGCCTACCTGGGTTTAATATGTTAATACCTGCAATATATTTCAATACGAGGCCCTGGACAAGTAGACAATGTCCAAATTAGCTTAAGATGCCCTATTCTTTCAAATGTAAATTTCCTATCCAACTTATTTTAATTCTAGGCATCCGCTATACCTGCCGATGAGCTCAGCTGGAGATGTGTCGGTCTGTGCCCTTCCCATGGTGCACATCGCAGGACTGGTGATCGGTACACTGAACGCCTTGGAGTCAAGGGACCACGACGGTCTTACTACACAGGTTTTCATTGAGCTCCTTTCTGGCAGCCATCCAGCAATACAAGGTTGTTCCCACGCGATTTTAGAATGTTTAAATTAAGTCTTTCGCTAAATTTAAATTTGTTTTAGAATAGATTGTGTGAGTGATTCGTGAAATAATAAAACAAAAAGTTTGTACTGTAGTGGCAAAGTCCTTTTGAGAGAAAGATGCTGCTCCTTCCATTGTTTGCATGTGTTTACCCAAACATTACAATAAAGAGCAGGAATGCGTGTGTTGATATCTATAAAATCCCTGATCCAGTACAGCTTTAATCAAAGTCTTGTTTAACCTGACGATGTTTATCAACGTAGAATGTCAACTCACCCTCACCCTCCCTCACCCTTTTTAAAATAAAAAATTAAATATCTCTGCAACAACAAAAAAGATGATGCTGAGTATAAATCAGAAAAAAATAATGCTATCCCTGAAGGAAGACAATTTAAAACAACAGAGCAAAACGTAATGACACATTTAAGCCAAAGTAAACAAACCTCTGAGATTCAAACACACATGTAACAAGTTCGTACCCCTTTTCATACAAACTGTTCGCTAGTTTTCACAGCAATATATTCGCACGATATTTTCTTGACCTATTGAAGTCGTTTATGATTTGAATTTTTATTTGATTTTCTCAGTTTCGATTAAAACGATTTTTTCTTTCTCTTATATTTCCTTTTATTTTAGGTTTTTCTTTATTGTTTTGTTTTGTTTTTTTTTGTTTCTTTTAGGCTTGTTTGGGCTTTTGTTGGTGTTTCAAACCTCACATGGAGTTGATAATTGAATGTGTCACCAAAATCAAGAAAATGTTGAAAAATATGTAGAGTTCACTTTTGCATTAATCCTGGTTGTCTGAGGGGGTGGGGGGGGGACTCGGTAGTCCAGTATGCAAAAATGGCCTTCAACCCAAAGGTTGTGGGTTCAAGCTCCTGTCGACGGTCGAAAACTTTTCGAGTTTTTGTTGATGTTTTTTTTAATGTATTGATTTATTTACCTCAGACAACATATTACAGCTCAACTTAAGGGAGGATAGTTAAAACGGATGTTTGAATTGATTAAAGCATTTGTCTTATTTCCTCCAAAGGGTACATTTGCTTTGATAGCACCTGCCAGTCATGACAATGCTGGCTAAAGACCCAGAAGCATTGGACTTTGACCTCAGCAGTTTGACTTGTCTTTTTAGCGGTGCTGCTCCGTTGATAGAAAACTGACTGAAATTATCTCCCATAGACTGAACATGGACTGCATAAGGCAAGGTAATAATATATAAACATGTATATGGGTTGCTTGAGTTTGTTTTGTTGTTTGTGTTATTTTTTTTGTGGGGGGAGGAGGTATTGGTTCCTTGTATACATCTTAGGATTTAAAACAGAGTTATACAGAAACATGTATTTAAGTAGATACACTGGAGACACAATTTTGGAGACATTTAATGTAGCTTTTAAGATGGCGTTTCCTTCGTCAATGCATAGATGAAATGACAGTGGAAGATAAGCTTTATTAAAATTGAATTTGAGACAGATTTATGATATTGTTCATATGCCCGCACAAATTGCAGGCTTGTCGACTTTTCAGTCTGATTCCTTCTTAACTCCCGAGAGAATAGCTGCTTGTAGGCGCTCCAATGTAAAATATTTGTCTTTCCATAACCAGGCACTAATAAGTGGGAAAATTGATACTTCCGAAAGGTACAACATAACCAGGACAAACTCACTGAGTGGAGAAATCAACAAGATTTCACTCAACACATGGAGGACAACATCATCTACTGGAGTCATCTAACTAAAGTCCGTTCCAAAATATGCAATGTATGTGCACACGTGAAACTGTGCATGCAATATAAACACATATCGATTTATGTCTCAACGACTATGATACTCATTAGGGGGAACTTTGCATGCAGTCTTAGATATTTTTAAAATGCAGGACAATGAAATATGAATTATGAATATCCTACTGTTGTTGTGAACTGCAAATTCCTTTGATTTTTGTGGTACTTTTGTTCAAGTAGCCCCAAGCATTAGAATTTTACGGTAACAACACATAACATAGCATGATGGGGATTATGTTCACGGGTGTAGCGTATACTAATGCTACATTGTAATTCAGCAAACATTTTCCGTCTGTGTCCCCGATTCATGATATCATCACAAATGATAATGAAAATGAAAGCAACACCACTGGAAGTATGGCCGAGAGGGAACTAAGCGAGCTTCGGTATTCAAAGGATGGTATATTTTTTTTAAAGCCAATGCAGCTAGAGTCTCCCGATCGCCGAAGAATTAAGCCTCGAACCCGCAATTGACCCTCAGCCAATTAAGGACGTAAGCGACATTTGTTGCCGTTTCAAGGGCTCTCTGTGACGTCGGTGACCGAGTGGTTAGACTACCGGACTGGGGATCGCGAGGTCCAGGGTTCGAATTCCCTGGCAGCCAAGCACCACGTTGTGTTCTTTGGAGGAAGACACGTAACACGCATTTCCCCTGCTTGACCCAGGAGCAAAATGGGTACAAGCACTAGCTTGGTAGTAAAATCTTGCGGCAGACTAGCGTCCTGTCCAGGAGGTGATTGTTATCACATGGTCCGCTTCACGATAAAGAAAC
>JAXRKP010000216.1:207500-212500 GCA_037039925.1 Doris montereyensis | reverse complement strand
GTTACCAATTGAAATAAGGTTTAGTGTTTTGGTCTTGTTGTTGGCTGAATATTGCTGTTTAGAGTGTTTTGGTCTTGTTGTTCTCTGAATATTGCTGTTTAGAGTGTTTTGGAATTGTTGTTCTCTGAATATTGCTGTTTAGAGTGTTTTGGTCTTGTTGTTGGCTGAATATTGCTGTTTAGAGTGTTTTAGTCTTGTTGTTGGCTGAATATTGCTGTTTAGAGTGTTTTGGTCTTGTTGTTGGCTGACTATTGCTGTTTAGAGTGTTTTGGTCTTGTTGTTGGCTGAATATTGCTGTTTAGAGTGTTTTGGTCTTGTTGTTGGCTGACTATTGCTGTTTAGAGTGTTTTGGTCTTGTTGTTGGCTGACTATTGCTTTTTAGAGTGTTTTGGTCTTGTTGTTGGCTGACTATTGCTGTTTAGAGTGTTTTGGTCTTGTTGTTGGCTGAATATTGCTGTTTAGAGTGTTTTGGTCTTGTTGTTGGCTGACTATTGCTGTTTAGAGTGTTTTGGTCTTGTTGTTGGCTGACTATTGCTGTTTAGAGTGTTTTGAAACTGTCAACTGTTGGTCTGCATGCGATGTCTTCGTCTAAGTTGTTCCAGTCTACGGCACTTTGTACAAAACACGAGTTTTTATATTGTTCTGTTTTGGCATGGGGTATTTTAACTGCTCCCGAATTTGGTCCTAAACTGTCTTTTGATAATATTTATTGATACATTTGTACAGCTTTTTATAAGTTTCATTCTATCTCCCCTCCCCCCCCCCTCTCCCCGCCTAAGGTCCTTCGTCCTGCGAGCCACGCCGTTTCAGCCTAAAATATTATCAATACATTTTTTAATCAATGAATCAATGGCATGCTTTGCATCGACAGGCGACATTGGCTATTTTGACGAAGAGGGTCATTATTTCATATGCGACAGACTGAAAGATATCATAAAGTATAAGGGTTATCAGGTAAGGCACTCAACGATTTCTGTATACCTGTATGTTTGACTGTGTGTCTATTATGTATGTATGTGTGTATGTATAAGTGTGTGTATGTATGTGTGTGTATATATGTGTGTATGCATGTGTGTATGTAAATATGTATGTATGTGTGTATGAATGTATGTATGTATGTACGTATGTACGTATGTATGTATGTATGTATGTATGTATGTATGTATGTATGTATGTATGTATGTATGTATGTATGTATGTATGTATGTATGTATGTATTTATGTATGTGTGTACTAGATATGCATGTATTCATATGTTATGTATGTACGTATGGAAACGAAAGGTGAAAGGAATAAATATCCACACACATAGGTATACACCGTAACAAAAGTGCTGGTGTTTTCAATCTTTATTGTTTGTCACTTTTTTATGTACATTTGCATGTTCGTACGTTTTGTTTTACTTGTCTATAAACAGCAGATACACCATATCAATTCATCAAAATCTGATGCGATGTAATAAATACACAACAAGAGCTTATCAACACGATCAGAACAATGTTTAGCCTACACAATACCATGTACTGCTATGCATACGTAATATATCGTTAGTGAGAGAATGGGGTAACATTACACCTTACCCTGGCGTAAAATAGTGTGGGTCATATTTGTATTCTTTGTCGGTATCGACTTACATTTAGAGATGAAACAGAAGATTTTTTATTCACATTCACAATCACTTACCCTGAACCACCCCCACCCCCACCAACCCCATCCGTTTGGGGGGGGAAGTGGTTGCAGGCAGGGAGGGGGCGAGTCAGAGTAAGGCATTATGGATAAAAAAAATATTCCGTGTCACCTCTACATGTAAGTTGATACCGATATTGAGTACAAGTTTGACCCACAATATTTTCCGCCACAAAGGTGTAATGAAAAGTAAAAGCCAAACAATGAGGCAAGGGTCAAGTAGAAAGTGATGAATGAGAACGTGAAATAACATTGACGTTAAAGGTCTGTACTAACAAAGACGAGACAAACACAGACAAATAGTGAGGCGAGGGACAAGCCGAAAGTGATGAATAAGGAAATGAAATAGCAATAACGTTAAAGGTCCGTACTAACAAAGACGAGACAAACACAGACAAATAGTGAGGCGAGGGACAAGCCGAAAGTCATGAATAAGGAAATGAAATAACAATAACGTTAAAGGTCTGTACTAACAAAGACGAGACAAACAGAGACAAACACAAGGGAATATATCTATTATGTATACAGGGAACAAACCAATATCTGGGCAATCAATGGGTTAGTTTTAGTGGCTGTTCACTGGTAGTGCGCATTGGTTTCAAGGAGAGGATGGGTACCGACGCGGAGGTCGTGGGTTCAATTCCATTGATACCCAAATAGTTTGTTTTTGTCTATTCCTTTGAATTCGTCTCGTATTTGTTCCAACGGGGCTTCAATATTAATTCATTGGGGGTGGGGTGGGGAGGGGTCCCCATTGTTATATATCAATAACATCAATAACAATAATATTTATCTTATTGCCATATATCATTATGTCGAAAGTGATGAATAAGGATATGAAATATCAATAACGTTAAAGGCCCGTAATAACAAATTTATACAAAACAAACACAAAGGAATAGATGTAGACAGGTGAAAAAAATCTTTGGGCATCAATGGGTTAGTTATTATTATATTGGTTAGTAGTGCGATTTGTGTTCAAGGCGAGAAGATGGGTGCCGACGCAGAGGTTGCGGGTTCGATCCCATTGATCCCCAATTTTTTTCTTCCAGGCTATTCCTTTGTATTTGTCCTGCCTTTGCTCCAGCGGGGCTTCAGTGTGTCATTTCATGGGAGGGGGAGGGGTCCACTTTGTTACAATACATCAACAACATAATGTTATTTATCTTAATGCGATCTATTGTAATAATGATAGCCATATGGGTACACTGATGATGATGATGATGATGATGATGATAATGGTGATGACGAATGTAATAATAATGAACGATGATGAATGAATGATGATGACGATAACAATTATGACAATGATCCTCATCCACAAATTCATCATCCTCTTCCTCCCCCCCTCCTCCTCTCACCCCCTCCCTCAATTATCAATATCATCTTCATCATCATCTCCACCACCGTTATCCTTATTATCCTTATCCTCATCGTCTTCATTTCATAATTAGCATTAATAATTCTAATCGTCAACTTTTCTGATCGCTCCAGCTTATCTCGAATCAGTATTACTTTCCCATCAAAACGTACAAGAGGTGGCTGTGTTCGGAATCAGTGACCATGACGGTGTTGAGGTGCCTCGTGCGTGGGTCAAACTCAAGGACCAGAATCCTCTCTTAGACAACGAGACGACGCACCTTCAAGAGTATGTCAACGGTAGGTCATCAAGAAGTGGATTAAATTAATTATGTACATATACTATTCTATTTTTTGGCGTCGGTGGCCGAGCGGTTAGGTTGCTGGACTGGGGATCATGAGGTCCCGGGTCGAATCCTCGCAAAACCAGGTCCAACGTTGTGTTCCTTGGGAAAGACACTTGACACGCATTCTCCTCACTCTATCCAGGTGGAAATGGGTACACGCACTAGCTTGGGAGTAAAACCTGCGTTAGATTAGCGTGCTGGCCAGGGGGTGATTGTCACCTGTTCAACTTCACGCTATAGAAATCGGGGTAAGCTCCAGCTCTGTGGGCCTTAAGGGTCCTGAAAGGAACTTTACTTACTATTCTATTATTACCATGACGTAATTTTCACATCATCAAACTTTGTATACAAAGAAAAAGTTACTCATATTATCATTCTCTCAGAGTCAGAGAGAAAAAAGAAAGAAAATAATACTCGATACAAAGAAATGGTGGGCTATGAAGTTTAAAAAAATATACAGACAATGAGGCAATGGCCATGTCGAAAGTGATGAGTAGTGACTTGAACTAATGATTGAAACACAAGACGAAACAAATACAGAGAAATAGACAAAAAAACCAAGATGAATAGTGACATGAAATGAGGATCGAAGCCACGTATAAATAATAGACGAAACAAATACAGACGAATAGATTACACACACACACACACACACACACACAAAAAAGATGAATGATTACATGAAACAATGATTGAACCCCTAGAAGCAAAAGACAAAACAAATACATACGAAGAGACCAAAAATAAAAAAGATGAATGGTTATATGAAACAATGATTAAAGCCCCGTAGAAACGAAAGACGAAACAAATACAGACGAATAGACACACAAAAACGAAGATGAATCGTGACATGAAATAGTGATTGAAGCACCGTAGAAACAAAAGACGAAACAAATACTCATTTGTTTGTTTCTTTGAAATTTACCCTGACCACCATTGCGGTAATCTCAGAGTGAATTAAGAGGAAACAGCAAGATGAAATATAAGTGAATGAAGGAAACAATTAAAGAAGATGAATAGTGACATGAAATGATGTTGAAACCACGTAAGAACAAATACGCAAAAAATACAGAGGAATATAAAAAAGAAGAAGAAGATGAATAATGACATGAAATAATATTGAAACCCCGAACAAACAAAAACGAAACAAATCCAGAAGAACACACAGAAAAGAAAAGAATAAGAAGATGAATAGTGACATGAAATAATATTAAAGCCATATGAAAACAAAGACTTTTCTGTTTGTTTTCTTCAGTTAATAATCTCATTTTGGCTATCACTAGGTGATGATTACTAGATATTTCTGCTCCTCTGCTTACTCTAGCATCCATTGTACTGTAAAAAAAGGGAGTTGCTAACTATTATGTAGTCTATCATTGACTTTTCACACCTGTCTTCATTTCCTCTTGTATATTTGTGGATATCTTTATGAGGAAAAATGTGTTGGCTATTTTCATGTTATTCTTTAGGCAAAATCTATTAGTCTCTCTCCATTTGGAGAAGTTGTTGTCTCTCTCTCTTTTTACCTATTACTCCTCCCGATATTTTTACATTGTTGCCTACTATAGCGTTTAAATCTCCTAAAACCATTAATTCCTGTTTGGGCTT
>JAXRKP010000216.1:102500-200000 GCA_037039925.1 Doris montereyensis | reverse complement strand
TTTGATCCTCAAAACAAAAACATTTTTATTTAAATAAGAACATCATTATATATTCCAGCTACTCATTACTATATAACATGTAATCTAAAAGTGTGAAAATAGTTATTACGGTATTTTCTTACCCTATCTCTTGTAGACCAATGTACATTATTACTCCTCGTGTGTTCACTGTGACTGTGCCTAACAGTCCAACAGTATGACCTCTTTGTGAGGAGGGATCACATTAGAGATGTGGCTCTGATTATGATCCTAATGCTTTTCCTCATATGATACTTTTGGATAAGGACATGGTATATTCTGTAACTAGAATCACAAAAGACTTGTTTGACACAGGAAACAGGCGTGTTTATATCTGGTAGAGTATCACAGAAAGCCTTTGTGTTTCCCTCCAAAACAAAATGCCGCTACTTCGCAAGCAACCATTTCACAGGCAGAAAATACCTCATGATCTTCGTCCTGAAGAAGAGGTCTTTCATTGTAAGATTACAAATGAAATATTTCGAGATTACAAGTGAGTATACAAACATTTTTAGACGTTTGTAGGCATGACAACTTCATTGTTTACATGTATTCGTCCATGTTTTTTCTTCATTCCATCCATCCTCTATTACTACTTTGAGTAAAATCCACAGTGAGACATTTAACTTGAAATAGGTATTGTTTCGATCTGTCTAGCAACGCCATTTTTGATTTGATATATTCCTTTTAATGTTTGCTTCTTGGAGTAAGTGTACATTTGTTACTCTGTTTCAGTGCCTTTTTGAGAGAATAATCCTCTGCAACAGCCTTGTATGGTCATGTGCCATCACAGGCAGGTCAGGAATGACATTTCAAGAGGCAGAGGAATGTGAAGAAAAACTAAAAGAACCTTGCCAATTTTCAGGACACTCTGAAAAGGCCTCTTCTGTTTATAGCAACTTTGACACACAGGAGCCGCCTCAATGACTTAAATGATGATATCTTTATGTTTGCCAAGGACCGCTTCTTCATTGGAGAGACTTTAGAATGCGTACAAGACAGTGACAGGTAAGTCAGCAGTGTCATTCTTATCTTGTCGTTTAAAAAAATTTAAAGCCCCACACCACCTTGCAAAAGGTAAAACCTGAGAAATAAATTTATTGTTCATCAGTTGATGTTTGTGTTTAAATAGAGGTTCACATTTTCTTTCAGCCTTTTGAAACACGTTTGGTACAGCTGGTCTTGATTTTGATAATAAATAATAGCCCTATTGTTCATTTACAGGTTCCAAACCCAATACAGAAACTGGTCCTGAGGAGACAAGAACAGAGGGTACTAAGGACCCCTGACATGCCTTGTATTTTTATTTAATTATTCATGTATTTTTTATTAGAAACGACAGCTATGTAACCTTCAATCACAGGTGGCCAGAGTAGGTGATGAGCCTTCCTTGTGTCTGTCATTCGGTGTCTGGCGCGCCTATGTGACGTTTGAGCTACTAGTGTGTGGACCAATGCAATAGACTTTCCACCTGTCTTTTCTATGATACACTTACCACATATTATTATTTCTTCAGGTTATCGACAATTATTAGTGTTAAATTGAGTGTGGATTGTTGTTTTCGTGACTCACCTCATGATCAGACCGGGTTCTAATGCGGACTAGGCTGTATCTAGCAGGATCTTGCCGGTGACCTAGATTCTATTTCTCGGCAACCAGATCGCCATGGTGTGTTCATATTTTCTAAGCTTCCCGTCTGGTTCTGATGGGTGCCTTTAGCAGCAAATATTTTCTCTCCGTGTCACTACTATAACAGTCCATTACGACAAAATTGCCAAAGCAGAAAATATAGAAAATGTAGATGATTGAAGTACATCGATGAAATGGGTGTGCTGGAGCAATACAAAATACGATCAATGATGGGCTTCACGGAAGGTGATGCTATTACATTAGTATCGTGACCTTTAACGCCAGAAAGAGCCTTAAGTGGACAAACCAGCTTTCTATACATAATAGCACTTAAAATAGTAACAATAATAGGTTTGCTGAGCCAATCTGATCTTTGAAAGAGGTGTTACCCACAACCGTTTTTAGCCAGTTTGAACAATGGGAAGCAGTAAGCGGGCAGCCAGTTTTTGGTCAGGTTAAAACACAGCTGGCGGTCTAGCATGCGGCCGTTATTGGCCAGGTTAGACCGTAATTAGCTAAGGGGGTAGTTTTATAATTTTTTCCCTCTCAAACCAGTCTCAAATGGGTACAGGTACTTGGGAGTAAAAAGCTGCATCAGACTAGCATCCTATCCAGGAGGTGATTATTACCACCTATTCTGCTTACTGCTATAGAAACTGGGATAGGCTCCGGCTCTATAGGCTGTAATGAGGCCATGAAGACTCTTTACTTTATAAGACAATTTTAATGTCAAGGTGATTGTGATTTGTATTGTCTCATTGCGGTGAGCTGTTAGTTTAATTTCTATTTACAGGATATAGTACAGAAAATCTTTTTTCCCCCAGTTTTGGTTGATCGTGATGAAAATAGTTTTTCTGTTTTCTAACTCACTTATTTTTCATCCTCATTCTTTCATTGGCAAGTGAAAGCTCTTTTAATACTTTTATCTGATTTGTTGCATCTTTCACTGTTGTCCTTACCTATTACTGAAAATGAGCAGTTGTGGTATCATGAAGTTGAAAGTTTGTTGACATTTTAATAGCTTGCATGTTTGCATTTTAAACTGAAAGAAGATCAATATTGACTATAATATCTGAAAGTTCAGAGTATTTGTTATTATCATCTTCTCTCCCTCCCTCTTTTTTTCACAGGATTACATGTAAAGTCATTGCAGTTGTTCCTCAAGAAGAAGAAAAATCAAATGGTGACATTATTGTTATAGAAGATTCAGATGATTCCAATCAGGGTGGAAAAAAGGTTAGGATGAAATACATATTATACATGGGTGTAAGCCTTTCCTGTTAATCAGAAATTCCTGGGGTTTTTTCAGTACTGTATCTTTTTTTTTTCTTTTTCTTTATAGATTCTTTTTTTACAAGGCTTTGCTTCATTGATCTTTCTGCAAGATTGCCCTGACTTTTTCTTTTAATTTATTTATATGGCAGGTTTTACTTCGTTCCTTTCATTCTTTCACGATCTTTTATCTTGCTTTTTCTTCTCAATTCACCATAAGATCCCTGCATCTGGTTGATGGGCTAAATGTCAATGGAAAGAGATGAAATAAATAAATCAGCTTACTTCTTTAATTATCTACTTCCTTTCATAGATTTTATAAATGAGAATTTTAATGATGTAAAACAAATAACTCAAAGAAATTTAACTTTCACGGAACGAAACAGAAGATGTCAGGACAGGGCAGCCTGGAGAAAGATCATTTCGGGCATTTAAACCCATACACCGGAAGGTAGAATGGGAGCTGATAAAGAAAGAAAGAAAACAATAATTATTTACTTCTGCTTATCTTGTGGATAGACAAATTATTAATTTGTGATTTTAAAAAATCGTACTTTGGTTTAATTTGGCTATTTTTGTCACCCTTAAGCTTTACTCATCCGTGTTTTATTGACTTTATTATTGCCTAGAAGTTAGTTTGAAATCACTGAAAGTAGTCTAATACTCATGATGCATAAATATGTATATATGAGCATCGTATTCACATAATTTTGTTGCGTTTTAGCATTGAAGTCTCATTTCCTTTTTCTTTATGTTTATGTGGATGAAATTGTGTCAGTATGATATTCGTTAATATATATTATTTCTCTGTATTTAAAGTTGTATTTTTTATGCTTTGTCAGTGAGAAAAAAAGAAAAAGATGCCATATCAAGACTATTCCAAATTTGAGTATGTTGTGAAACTCAGTGGCCAGGCGGATACAATAAAAACCTCGCCGGATAATTTAAGGTGAGATAACAGTGGCATAACTGTTAATCAATACTTGAAAAACATATTCAGTATGCTGTTTTGGCTTTGAGTTCGCAAGTCTGTATTTACTTTGAGAAGTACGTCTATGAGGGTCAACTGTATTTTGCTAGTAAAGAAACCCTAAGCTAACAGCAGAGACTTTTGTTAATAACGTTAAAGGAGGTTACTTCCACATTTCTGTAAGAATACGGGTTGTGCGAGTTAGAATTAGTTTGGCGGAAGGCTTCAAGTCAAGTCATGTATTTATTAAATTATTGCAAACATTGTGACTAGCCCATTTGTTTTTGTGTCTGTATTGTTTATTCATGTTTTTTAGTAGAACAAAAGTCAAAACTGTTTATCTGATACCTTTATTTTGATGTGTTTTTCAGTCGTAAAGAGGACTTTATTCCAGAGACAGAAGTAAATTATTTCTGAAACAGCATTGTGAACCTGTGGAGGGATTATGGAAAGTAAAGGTGGGCATTCTGTCTTAGGTCATTAAAGAGATCCACAGATTAATCAGTGATGACTCAAAATTTTGAATTTGATCCCATTGGTTTCTTCTCTCTTCCTATCTTTGAATAATTGATTTGTGTTTCCTCCATCTTTGCGCAGTTTTCATCAATTTATTTCAAATTAAGAGTTAGCCAAGCATGAGTTTTAATTGACTTCTAGATGAAATAGTCACATACATATATGTCATAACTAATAAAGTTATAGGAAATAGAAAAAGACATGTTTAATAAAACCCACTCCAGAGCGCAACATAAAGTTCTATATTGCTTTACATATTTTTTTCCACAGCAACCAATAATGAAGAAGCTTGGTCTAGTTAGTGCCACCTTTGAAGACTTTTTGCTGGTCCACTGCCTGTATTTGAAAAGTCTCAAATTAAACGCAAGAATAATGCCAAGCGCTCGTATGAGGCTTCTTCATCATATATTGAATATGAAGAACCACCACCTAGTGTTCCGAATAAAGTTGCCAAAATTAATAAAAAGCAGAAAGGTAATGTACCGTTTGAGTAGTTTTCCACCCTGTTTATTTTGCAACAAAAAGAAATTTAGTCCTTTTCCTGATAATTACGTGATTTTTGTGTTAAAGACTCTGCTTTCCTCAATTAGCTCACGTATGAATGAATATCTGGTTACAGGTAGAAAAAAATCTTGTCTAAAGGTCAGTACAAAGCGCTTAACAGGCTGCTGTACTGTACTCCTGGGGAGTTGAGGATTGACTGTAAACCCATCTTTATTTCTTATTGCTTTATAGCACTTGACTTTATGACGAAAAATATATTTTAACATTTTACCATTGGTCTAAATAAAATGCTCTCTGGTAAAACTAGCGTTTTCGTATTATTGATAACCTCTGTTGATATTAAACTTGTTTGAGGCTACTCTGTGGGGTAAAATTTGTGATGTTAATAAGATATAGCTTCTTATAGTTGGTATATACATTATTCCATGTTCATTTCTTCAGACTCTCAGGTGCTATCTGAACCTTCACTTACTCACGAGGGAGCGAATTCTTATAAGAGAAAGAATAAAACAGCAAAAGCTAGAAGAAAAGGAAGCAAAGAAAGAAGAGATGAGACGTCAGATTGAAGCTGAAAAAATCAGGCGGAAGGAAGAAAGAGATAGGGTAATCATTTAAAATCCTATAAGTAAAAACTCAATGAAAGAATTCCATTATCCAAAGTCTTTAGAAAAAATTAACTTTGTGGTGTGCTTGTCTTATAAGTTTATTTAAGATTGGTTTTTAATCGTCAAACATTGATTTCATTCCCAATTTTGCTCCTGTTATGATATTTCAGGAGAGAATGAAAAAAGATGGAAGAAAAAAGAAGAGAAGTTGAAATATTCCGTGAGTGGTCAAGGCCCCGTGATGACTTGGAATGTGATGATTTGAAGGTATACTTTTTTATTTGTAGATATCCATTAAAGTCTTAGATATCTTTACAAGCTGTTTTCAAGGATGTACATATTTTGTTTTAGATATCAATTACATCGTTTTATCTTCTATACTTCATAAGATGGATGTTACGTGATCAAAAATAAATGAAAGGATAAGAGCCAAATTTGGAACTGAATTTCTTCTTTTTTACCAGGATATGCCAGAGTTCATCCCTGTGCGAACCCGTATTCCATCAGAAATTTTTGGAGATGCTGTTATGATAATGGAATTCACACACATCTTCAAAACAATATTTGATTTCAAACAATTCTTTCCCAAGGGTTTTACATGGGGTGAGTAAAGGATCTTTAAGTGCATATATACTTGAATAGTATGCAGACTTTTGCATGACAATTTTGACTTTTGTCATTTTCTGATTTCTGCACCATTTGTTCCTCTCATCTGAAATAAATGTGAGACCATTTAGATGTAGTAGGCTAGCATTGCTTTGAAGTGATAGGGCTCTTGGGTCTACTCACAAAATATTGCGAGTGTGCAATGAATGTAACCCACAAAACAATTTTCAGACTCACATATTGCGAGTTCTAAGTTCAAACCCTGTCATAGCTACCAACCAGTACGTACAACATATTTAGTATGGGTTGAGGTTTTTTTTATGAGACTATAAGCCTGGATTTACATTGGAAAATATAAGGGCTACCTATAATAATTTTTAAAGGAACCCAAGTTGAACCCTGAATTAATGGCAAAGAGAAACAAGGGTGAATTTCTGGAGATGGCATTCTGAGTATAAATTTGCAAAACTACCGTCAGACTTAGCTAGAAAGGCCAGCAATCGGCAACCTTTTTGTCGCTAACTTTAATGGGGGTTAACTCAAGTCAAATTATCAATGTTTTCCGGAATATTACAGGCCATCGTGCAAGTTAGAAAAAAGCTTGTGTGGTCAGAGTCTGTTTTCCGATTTGAAAAGGTCGGCAGCTATGTGTAATTATAAAAATGGCTTTCACTGTGCCATAAAAGATGAGCTAGGCGTATGCATACAATTGTTGACATTTGATCTAGGATGATTACTTGTAGATGGCCTCTAGATCTACATGTCATAGTAAGAAGTGATAAGTTTCGGTATTGAAATCAGCGATAACGTTTTAAAATTAAGACCTCCGCCTTCAGTTGTTTGCAGACATTGATTTTTTTCCTTATTGTTTTATATCATGGTATCCCTGTTAAGTAGTCTCTTGTTTTATTTCTGGTTCAAAAAAATTTGTGTTGTGTTTTTTTTTTTTGGTGGTCTTTATACCTATTGCTATCCATCTTTTTTTTCTTTTTGTTGTTGGTGGTTGGCAGGCGTTACTTGTAGGTCCCCACTTCTTTCCCTTCCCTCGTTCATCCTGCTTAATTCATCCCTAGATCACCGCACTTGGTGGACGGTATAAATTCCAATGAAGCCTCTCTTCCTCTCTCGCTCTCCATCCCTTTTGTGGTTCTGTGTCTTCTCCTCTCTTCCTGCTTAAGAATTTGGAAAATTAAAGGTGTATGTATTTTCTCTTTTTTAAATGACAGTCATGATGGAGTCAGCTTTAATGGACCATGAGCCAGATGGCCCTCTGTGCGACTTGCTGCAGATGTTGCTGTGTGCTCTTTTTAATCTTCAGGAAGAAGAAGCAGAAGAGTATGAAGAGTTGGAGAAGGAAGAAAGTGTTAAACACAGTAAGTCTGAATAATTTTGAAATGGAAAGGGGGGAAAGAAGTTTTTTTTTTACATTTTGGTGCTGAAATACCTTTTTCTTTAGATAAATTAATTTTTTTACAGTATGGTTATGAATACAATTTCCTTCTTTGATTAAAACTACAAGAAGCAAACACATTTTTAAAACACATGAACGAAAATGCATAAAGGTGATGGATATGTGAAAGTTCATGATGCTCATACTATTTAAGATTTGCATATTATTGTGTTACCATGATGTTGCTTTTCCTTGTGTTTTATTTAACCACTGGCCATGCATTGTTTCCTGGTGAAGAACACAGAAAGTACGTCTGATCTGACACATACACTGTAGTATTTATACATTACAGATAGACATACATTTTAAGATTGATCTTTTTATTATCACAGATGAGGACAAGGAAGAAGATATGGAGGAGGAAATATCTCCAAATGAATTAATCAGATCTGCAACAATTATGGCTCAGTATTCTCAAAGTACATTTGGTAAGTAAATAATATAAATTTGTACCTACTCTTTGCATCCATATTGCACAATCTCTATTACATATATGTATTTATATTCTCATTACTTTTTTACATTACTTTATAATAGTCTCTTTGCATTATTTCTTTTCTTCATTTAAAAAAATAATTTTTTAAACATATTTAGTATGTTTTTTGGGCTTTGAGTTCATAACTTTGTATTTTACTTTGAAAAGTATGTATATGAGGGTTAGTTGATAATTTTTGTTTAAAGAAACCTTAAGTTAACAGAGACTTAGTGAGATTGGCATGAAAGTCTGGAGACACCATTCTGAGTTCACAAAACTACTGTTACACTTGCTAGAAAAGCCAGAAATAGGCAGAATTTTCAATATTTACTTCATAAAATTGTTAATTTAAGTTGAATTATTGATGTTTTTTAAATATTACGGGCTGTCATGCAATTAAAATTAGATTGCACAGTCGGTGTCTAGTGTTGTTTTTTATCTGAAAAGGTTGGCAGCTATGTAAGTAATGTGATCCTCAGCTTTAACGTCACATATTTAATCAAGACCTGTTGTTATTCTGTTCCCAGGTATGCCGTTGAGAGATACTCTTTTGGATCAGTTCACTTTGTCGGAAATATTGCGAGTTCACATATTAGCATCAGGAGCAAAGGCCAGTGCTAAAAATGCCAGGTTTCGTTATCAGCAGAGAGGAGGATACACTGCTCACGACGATCCTGGTCTTGAGCTAAAAATTGATTGTCCTGCTGTGGTCAGGGACGTTGTTAAACGAGAATGTCTTTGATTTATCTCCAGGTAGCCTATTACTTGTTACAGAATTTCAAATAATAACATGACTTCTAAGAAAGATATGAATGGCTTCTTCACTAAGTTCAGATAGTTTTTGGATTTCAGTATAGTTTTTTATTGTGTATTTTCTTCTTTTTGATTTTTCGTTTACACGTTTCATTCCATGTAAATAAGATTTTACTTTATTTGGTATTTATTAATCAATGAAGTTACCTATTTACTGTTTTTGCCAGCAAACAAGGTGAGATTGATAGACACCTTGGTTCAGCAGATTCTCACATATGCAATGGTAAGAGACATGATAGAGGAGTCTTCAGAAAAACTGCGAATAAAGAAGTATGACTTGAAGCAGTTTCAATGGGCAGAGCAGAGGCGAAAAGGAGGAACAGGCTAACAAGTAAGGAAGAGAATTTATCGACGACATTATTAAGTGAGACCTTGCAAACAGCGTGGAGGTCTTCAAATTTTGTCTTAAGATTATTTTTTGCTTTTATACAGGCTTTATTGAATATTTCAAGGTATCACAACTTTTCTTGGGGGGTGCGGAACAAAATTCTCCCCATCCATAAAAATAAGACAATCCTGTAAAACCCCAACTGACAAACAAGTAGAAAATCCAGCCTGTTTCATAAAAGCTAAAACATGAAAGATAGAGATGGTCGTGGCTTTAAGAAAACAGGCTAAACTTTTCATTCTCACCTAAGAAATTTAAAGAGACTTTTGACATTGTCTCTTTGGTAGTCTTTGTCATTACAATTTTATTTTCCTTAGTTCATGACATTGTTCTTGGTTTTTGCTATAGAAAGATTTTGTTTAGAATTCAAAGTAATTAAGCTTAAAAAAAAAATTGTATTCCTGTCCATAACACCTAAGACCGCAAGTGGAAGGATAAAAGAAGAATAAAAGTTATTCAGAATCCTGATTAAACAAGAGGTTGTCACAGGATGATTAAAAAGAAAAAAAGAAGTAAATTCTAAGTAACACCATAAGAAATGATCCTATCGTTTTGCCAAAATAAAAAAAGTGCTGTCGTTCTTATTTCAGATACAAAAAAATGATGGAAGAGAGAGCAAGGGAACAAGCCGTAAGAATGCAGCAGTTGATGGCACAGCACAATGGGTTTGTTTTTGCTGGGGTTCATATCTGTCTTTGTACATTTGTTGTCCCAGTGTTTTAAGATAATTATAATAGCGATCTTTTTTTAGTGGACTCGTCAATTTACAAGTTTTGTTCTTTATGTTTTAAGAATATGTCTGCACCGACTTAGAGACCTCTTGAAATTAAATATTTAGTAGACTAGGATCTCTTTTGAAAATTTTGTTGTCTCAATAATTCTCTAATTAACAGGCTATAAGTTTTGCCTCTTTCATTTTCCTCATTGTATGTTTCGTATGTATGTAAGGGAGGCTTACTGGAGCTATGATTATTATCATTCTGCTTATTCCATATCACAGCTGTCTTGTGTATTTTTTCATCTTGAAACATGGCTTTTATTTGATACATCATATTTGACCACGTTTGTGAATGTGAAAACACCTATTGTGGACTTTTTACGGCAGTGAATTATTAGGTTGGATGTTTATCTATTTATTATTATATCTTATACAGTTTTATTTTCCTCGTGATGAAGTTGAAACTAACAACAAACTTCCCATAAATTTCCCCAACAGTCTTCCAGCTGATGTTACACCTCTTCCTTCTAAGCCGGAAAAATCGCCAGAAGAAAAAGAGATAGAGAAAAAGAAAGAGCATGAAATGGAGACGAGGAAGAAGACAGAATTTTGTAAAAGGAGTTTGACATGCTTGATGAAATTATGGATTATCAGAGAATGGTGTCAATATATCCCCTGGGACGAGATAGGCTTTACAGACGCTACTACTATTTCCCAGAACTGAAAGGCATTTTCATTGAAGACCATGAATTACACGTTCCACCTGAAATTTATAATTCTTCCACCAACGCTGGATCCACAGGCACTAAGGTAGTCAAATGTATTTTTTTGCTTTCCTTAAATTTCTTTAATTTGCGTTTTATACCGAATTGTAATTGTAATGGAAAATCGAGTATTTTGTCCTTTTACATTCAGATTGATCCATATACCAGAAGGTATGATGGGAACTGATAAAGAAAGAAGATATTCAGATTGCATTGTAAAGCAGTTGTCATTGAGCTCTTAAATGTGTGACATCTCTTCAAACTGAAACAGCGCTACCTTCGCTTTTTTGTGTAATAATATTGTATTTAAACCTGATGCCTATAGTTTAAAATACTTCCTTTGTTTAAAATGAGTTTGTATATTTTGCATGTCCTTAGAAATACTTAAAAACACAATAAAAATTCAATATCTCCCATCATTTCTGTTCAATATTCTTTAAACAATGGTGATGAAAATGACATCAATGATGATAATATTAAGAAGAAGAATTAAGAACAGAAATGAACACCAGTGGAATAATAAGATATATAATCATCCTTGTTTTTATACAGTGCACTTCATGTATAATGGGGGACTCAGTCCAGAGACAACGTGACAGTCTCTTATCTAAAAGGTTGTGGGTTTAAACCCTAGCAGGGTTGTTTTTTTTATCAAATTAAAAATCATATAGAATTGAAATCCAAGCGTATGAAAATAAATAGTTTGTTTTATGCACCTTTTTAACATTCATAAATGTTAATGAAACCAATATATTCTTTCTTCAGTTAAAATTGCTGCCTCAGCTGACATTCCACGGAGAGGACAAGGAAGTAATGCTGTCAAAGCAAATGGTGAACTGCATTGTGATAAGTGATGAAGAAAACGGAGAAAATTCCAGCTTGCCTTCAAGACTGTGAGAAAAATAATTGCAGTGAAAATGTAGAGAAGAAACATTCAGACTCTTTGGAAGTTAAAAAAAGTGACGCTGGATCAGAAACTCTAAAATGATGTAAAGACAGTTTTAAAGACAGAAACTGATGTAAAGACAGAAAATTTGTTGAAAAAATGACATTCCTTCTCCTCCTGTTTTAGAGAGAAATACTTAAAATCACAACCTGGTCATTTATTGACACACCAGACCTGTTGGATGCTTTGGTGATATTTCGTGAGTCGGTGAGATGTTAAAGCCGCTGCTTGTGAAAAAATGTCCTACAGACATGTGAAAAGGTGACAGGATCAAAATGATTTATATTAAGAAGGACCACTTTTGTTAATTTACAAACCTATAGATGTCTTTTATGTTTTATACAAGTCAGATAGGCATCAGTATGCCATATTTGACTGCTTTTTTTAGATTGCATGTGAATTTTTTTTTTTCGTGATAACTAACCCCTAAAATGATATAATCTAAAAAAAATGATTTCTCCCTTATCCATAATAAGAATTCATTGAAATTTGCTGTGGATAGGTATGAATACAGTGTCAAAACGTATAAGACTGTTTTTATATATTTGAAATATATAAATTTTTATGCTCATATGAGTGAAAAGCTGTGAACCTTCATTTTTCTCAGATTATTTCTGAAAAAAATCCATTTACATGCAAAATTATCATTTTAAAACAAGATCACCAATAAGCTATAGAACAAACTACTTGCAAACAACTATGCCAAATTTCAAAGGTATTGTAATGATGGTTTTTGAGAAAACCTCAACATTGTAACCCCACCCCCTAAAAAAATTCATTTTGAGAAAAATTGAAAAAACGGATTAAATCATTGGTTTAAAGAATTGAAGCCATTCAAACCCCCAATACTGTTTGTTTATCCAAAATACAAACCAATACCTGTGGAAAGAGCTTAAGATTTGCTTTAAAACATATGATTAGTCATACAATTTCATGCTTTTAGTATACACGGTAACTTGATATTTACATGACATAATCTCACACATTGACATACAACTCTTATAAACACTTGGTACACCACAACAAAAAGTATTCACAACAATCAGAGTCCTGTGGAGAGATAAGAAAGAGACTTAAATGGATAGATTTTACTTAAAACTATTGATACTCATCCGAAAATCCATTTCAATATCTGACGTAAATCCATTTCAAAACTGCCCGCAGCATACTGCTCTCCGCCCTCCAGCTGTTGAAGTCGTTCCTCTTCTCTTGTCTGTGCTATTCTCCTGATCTCTCTCCTCCTCTTGGACACAGCTTCACAAGCTCTCTCTGATTTCCTCTTCCTAACATTATCTCTCCTAGCTCCATACTTCCAAAATGAATATCCTACACCTAATCCTAGCGCTGAAATAAAACGTTGCGATTTGCCCCTGGTTGAATTCTCCTACACCTAATCCTACAGAAATCTCCTAAACGCTGCCTACCTACAAACTTATGCTTGGGGCATCGAGACCAGATCAAAGCGTGGATGCTCTCGTTTGCATTCTGAGTCTTTCCATCAAGGCATCTCCTCAAAAGATCATCATCGGAGAGCCGAACATACACGTCCCGGATGTGTTCAGCCACAAGAGGACTAGAAATGTTGTCATAAGCTTGTCATGATCAGGCTCTGACATTCCTTTAGAAATAGCTTTCTGGTAAAAGCACCAGGAATCTACTCCTTTGGGACAGTCCTCATGCTTAGGCGACTCATTCGAGGACGTGCAGTTTGCCCAGATAGCGCGCTTCATATCATCCACAGTGTCGCTGATCTGACCGCCTTCGTGTAATATTTCTGCAACTTCAATATCTTCCCCTGTGTCAACTTCCTTTTCCATTACCACCTAAAGTCACCTTTACCTTCTTCTTATTCTCCACAGTCTTCCTAAGTGCTGTCCCTAGTCTCTTAGCCACATGATTGACACATTCCCTCTTTTCAATTACCACACCTTCATATGGATCTGTATCTTTCAGCTGCCTAATTGTATTAGCATCACCATCACAAATTACTGACCTATACCTAAGACTATTCTTCTCTACAGATCTCCTCCATATATTTACAGCTGCCTTCTGCTCCATACTACCTGAAGATCCTACATGATTCCTATCACATTCTACTTCATGCTTCTTCCTAAACTCCTCATACACCTCCTCATTATCTTTGAGCTTGCTTCCGACTGTGTCACACTTATGGCAGTACTGACAATACCTCATAGTCCACCACAAGACCAGTCCTGTTCTCAATTACACAACCAATACCACACATTGACTTGTGTCCACGAGTATGCCAGCTACCATCATAGGAGACGTCGATGTCTATGACGGAATTTCCTGCCTGCTCAGGGTACGCTTTTCGGATCTACTACATCAACAGCCTCGTGTAACATACCCGACGAATAGCTAGCAGATCTCGATGGTTCGTTGATGCTGGAAAAAGGTCTTGTGATGAAAAAGAGGCATGTCCATCATCTCACAGAAAGCTGTAAGGCCTGCCTGCCCCATACCAGTTGCGATGGATGTCGCCACTGCCCTGCGGTTCACCTCGAACACCCTGTCGATCTTTGCAGACGTATGCTGGGTAGACAGGACCTTACAGCACGTTCTACATGAGAGCTTCAGGAGAATAGCGAGTCCAAATGTCTTGTCACCTTTAGCAAGAGATAAAGGCTCGAAACAAAAGGGACAAAGAAGAATCTTGATCAATTCCTGGAGGCAGAAAAGCTGCACTATCGTGGCCCCAGAGAAACGGAGAATCAGATGGTACAGGCTCGTCACGCGAAGAAAAGAAAGCTTCCGGCTGATGCTGACATGGAGGGGGTGGGGAAGGAGAAGGAGAAGATTTGAGGGGTCAAAGGCATCTCATCCTGTTGCCCCTGCTGCTGCTGCAGCCGCTGCTGCTGCAAAGCCGCTCTTGCCTTCTCCAACGCCACTTTCCTACTCGATTTCATCCTAATCTTCGAACCTAACTTCTTCGTAGAAGCCTTAGTAGCAGGCATCTTCACAAATTATTCTAATAACAACTGTAGAAGAAAAGAGAGACAATGTATGAGAATCATAAAAAAGAATTAGAAACAAAGGATGAAAGAGTATCCTTACAAAACTAATTAACCAAGTCTTTTCTCCCAAGAAAACTGAAATAAATGTGAAAATATCTATTATAGCTAATGATGTGTTACAACAAAAGGAAAAATAACATAGTTCCCTATTTATCAAAAAGCATCCGTTTCCCTGCACCATACCTAATAAAAATAGAAAGCAAAACATCAACAGGTTGTCGAAAAACACGTGGCCCCTTATCACAAAAATCAAGATACTAGATCTAGATCTAGATCTAGATCTACGCTGAAAAAAGTCGTTGAAGGGCTACTTTACATGATGTCAAGTAATATAACAAGGCATTAAATCTGGAGCCAGATTTAGATCTAGAATCTAGATCTACTTTTTGATTCGACCACAACTTGAATAACATGCACACTTCCATTGTTTGTGAAATCAGTCACTCAGCGTAGCATTCCCAATCAAACACAACACAAAATAGGATGGTCACATACATAAAATAACTATAATTATGATTCACTTACCTGAATGAGGAAAATGAAGGTTTGATGGGAAAACCTCAGCAATGTGAATTTCGTCACAGTCTTAAGCTCGTCGTATGCGAGCTCAAAGACCCCGCGTTGTTTGGGGCTCACGCTGAGGGTCGAGGTCGCCCGGAAAAAAAGTTTGGCCTATTGCTGCATCGGAGAAACCCCCGCCTCGGCCAATGAAATTGTTTGAAATAGGTGTCATTCATTTGAATATAAGGATTGGTATCGTTTCGTACAAAACTTTCACCATCGGACTGCTCTTGAACTGCCGATTCCAACGATGTATAATATGCTATGGTTTGATATCTAGTTAGCCTTCTATGAAACCCGTTGTCAAGGGCATTTTATGCATTTCTTGCTCAAAATCGAGTTCACTCACTTTCAAATCAATTAGAAGCATTTTATCGTCATTTTTGGATATTGAGACTTAGCTAAATCGAAAGCTATCTATCCTGTATAATAGCATGAAAACAGAAAATCGATAATTCAAAAGTAAGTCTAATATTTGCTTCCTCAACCGTTTTGTTTTAGTGTCTTAAAACATCATTTTCTTCTCCACTATCTTAAGTGACTGCCTGTCTATTTGTCTCTCTGTCTCCCCCCCTCTCCTCTCTAACACACACACACACACACACACCCATACTTATTCATGGGACAGATATTCACACACAAAGATGAGGTTGGATGTGATGTGTAGGTTTTAGAAATAAAGTTGTCCATAGGTTATCAGCTCAAACATTGAACAACTTTTATTTACTAATGTCTACTCCATAAATATGTTTTTCTCTGTTTAAAGAAAAAGATGTATTGATTATTTTATTACGTTTTGGGAGATGAAGAACAGAAGTTTATAAAAATGTGTAATTTCTTTTCCTGATGGATGCAGGCTTTAGCTTTGACTCGTTTTCCAGTAAGAAGGCAGCTTGCTCTCATGCAGGAGAAAGCCGAATCGACTATGGAGCTTAATCTCAGGACGCTATATTAGATATGGAAGACAGAATACACGTTGGCATTGGTTGTTTGAAGGTAAGTTTTAGACTGGGGTGTTTTCGTTTCTTGTGTTATCTCCAGTTTTATTTTTTTTAATGTAGATATTTTTACATTGTATAAGAAGGTTTTTGATTTATAGTTTATATATAGTTTTTAAAAATGTTTTTCTGGGGTCCAATATTTGAAATGCATTTATGTTGCTAAGAAGTCACATCTGTGACCTCATTCCCCAAGGGTGGTTGGTGGGTGCTACTGGCAGGTTCTACTCAATTTCACTTTTCACTTATCTTTCTTTTTGCTATTTCCCCATAACATTCCCTGAGTTCATCGCATAAGGTGGACAGGGTAAATGTCAATGAAACAAACCAACAAGCAAAAAACGTCATTCCCAATCTTAAAAATTGATGGTAAGACAAGATCACACTGAGCTTGTGATAATTATTCAAACATTTCTGAGTTTCAAGAAGATAAATTTTTAATTAAAACAAAATTTTTATATAAGTACCTTCTTTTATCCTTTTGCCATATGCCTGATTTTTTCTCTCTCAACATTTATTACTTAGATTAAAGACCGTTTATCATGGCGGGGGCAATCTTGAAACGCCATTATGATCCTCAAAGTAATGATCCAGCTTTGTCATCAAGCAGACCATTGAATGGGTATCTGGCCGTTTGGCCCAACGAACACCTTTTGAGAGAGAGAAAAAATATTTTTTGTCTTGTAATATACTTAGGATTTTTTCTTCTTTTTTCTTTTATATTCTTCTTCTCTTTATTATAATTGATGATTACATTATTGGCAGGCTATCAAATATAGAATGAAGATATTATATACGTAATTTTAGCAATTGTTTTTTTTTTGTTGATTAATGACTAGCTTTGTTCATTCATGTATGATGTCTTTGATGCAACTTTCTTCATTGATACATCTCCGAGGTCAGTATGTCTGAAAGAGAGAGAAGAGTACATGAAGAAATGAGCATTAATTCTTCTGTTGAAATACAAGATTTTGTTTCTTTTTTTCTTCTTATCTTTTAGAGATGTTCATGGAGTTGTTCCATCTGATTGTGAGCCGGTCGCCAGGGGATTTAGGAAGAGCCTTAGTACAGATTGCAAGAGGAGTTGAATTGAGATTTATGAAAGAACCATTAAGTAATTTATTTTTTGTTTTATAACGTTTAAATTAGTTCTTTTTATTTGTGCTTGTGCACTATTTGCAAAAGGTGGGGGACCAAATAGTTGTTAACACTCTTTTACTGAATGCTTGAGTTTCTATGTAGATGTTTTTAAGATAAATATGCCTTTAAAAAAACCCAGTGCTTTTAATGTATGTTAATTAAAAGGAAAAGATGATTTACTCCAAGAGAATAATATTTAAGTAGCATAAACCTTACTGAGTTTGATAAGTCTCTTGAATTAGTGCAATCACAAAGGTTTCTTTTTCGGTCTGTCTTGTACATCTTTTAAACTCTCAGTTTACTCGTTAAAGATCCTCAGCATATTAAAGTGACCTTCAACAGCGTATAAGACTTTCTGAAATACATCCCCATTTCTCTATGTCCTAAAATGATTTTACTTTCTAAAAATGCTCTTTTTTTTTGGTACTTAAACGTGTTTTGTCTTGCTTTGGTCGATATGAAGTTAAAAAGAAATAATTGTGTTCACTTGGGATTTCTTTCAATGGATTAAATTGGCACACAAAATTTGGTTAGTCTGGGCTTTTGAGACAGGTCTTGAAATAGGAATTTGTACCAGTGAGTTTTATGTAACATTGAAACAACTGTAAAACTTGTGTTGACAGAACTCTCATGGCGCTGTGGGGGCTTTTCTTAAGATCAGGATTCAAATTAATGCAGAGAATAGAATTTATTACTTGATACATTTCAGTATCAAATAAGGTATATTACAATATCATATAATGCAATTACCGTCTACGTATAGTGTTGCACTACTCACACATAATTGAGTTTCCTCAAAAGACAGATTCTGACCTTTCTGTACCATATTTATGATTTTTCCTTCTTTCTCATAAGGAGAGGATGAAGCAAAGAAAAGGAGATTACTTGCCAAGGAAAGGGACAGGAAAAAAGAAAGATGATGCTGAAGAATCCGACGGTAAGCCTGTTCATAACTCTAACTTTGTTTTTCCATTTATGTTATAAATATGTGTATACACTTATTGTTTCTTCTTAGATCTCTTTTCAACTATTCACACCGTTTCAACATATTTTTTTTGTCAACAGAAGAAAATTCATCAATGTCTAAAATCCTGTGGCCTGTATGAACGTTGGGAAGATTCTCTGGTGTCTGTGACAAGTTTATCTCAGGTCTATCTTCATCTAGCTACACTGGATAAAAGCATAATTTGGGCGAGATCAACACTGGAAACACGATGTCACTGTGTAGGAGGAAAGGTGATGCAGAGAAGATGCTTCTTTGTGATGGCTGTGACCGTGGCCACCATATGTACTGTCTTAAGCCGCCTATGGAGGTGAGAAAAAAGATTCGTGGGTTTATTTCATCCCATCTCGCAGCTTTCAAGTGAATCTGTGTCCTTTGGTCAATGCGTGTTTTACTATTTACCCACTGTAACAACATGGACAGCTTAAAGAATATGAAGCCATCAATAAAGAAGATATACAGCCTTGAAAAAGATCTCATCATCATTTATAACGATTCATGTTATCATTAATTTTGTGTTTATTCCTTTTTGTTCTTTCCTTTTTATTATTATGACCTTTTCTAGGGAACTAGCATTATGTATTTTGGTTCACCCTTCCCAGCACAAGTGCTAACAGAGTTTCTTCTCTGTGCCTTGACCCCAACCTGGTTTAAAAGGAAAAATATAAGCTAAGAGCCAACATAGCGAGAGTTACCCTCTGCGTATATTAACTCCCAGTGGTAGTCTTTTAATACGTAACACATTATTGTGGCAACCTGTAACAACTGAATTGATTCTCAAAAGACAGGAGTTACTTGCTTTACAAAGTCGTGTTGTTTTATTTTAATGTTTATGAAGTTGTTTTCAGTACAATGAAATCCACAGCATTTGGGATAAATTAACAAGTTTCCTGGAAGAAGATGAAATTAAGTGTCTTTCTACTGTTTTTATTCACATTGACTGAAGTTATGACTTTGTTCAATATGTATGTTTTTTTTGCTGGTCTTTTTTTTTCAATCGATTTTCTAAGTTGTTTTTGTATTTATTTTGTAACACCATCAGAAAGTTCCGACGGGGGATTGGTTTTGTCCAGACTGTCGGCCTAAACAGATACCCAGAAGTCCTGTCAGGAAAGGAAGACGTAAAACTTTCACGGAAGAGCCAGAGGAGGAAGAATTGGAAGAAGAGGAGGAGGAAGCGTAGGTTTAAAGTTCTTGTTTTTTTAAACCTTATTAGCTTGTGCTGCAATGTTGCTATTGCACTTGGAAGTTGATTCGAAATCAATTTTTAGTGTTATATAAATATAATTTATTATTAGTATTATTATTATTTTGAAGGATGCGCAAGGGCACTCTGTGAGATAAAAGATGAAGTGATAGTCTATAGAAAAAGATGAATTTACACGCTATTAACTTAAGCATCTTCAACTCAGTCCTCAGTTTTACGTAAAATTGAAGAAGAGAAATAGGGACACCTTTAACACTTTAGTGATAAACACACGGGCGTTTTGAAGGGAAAGGGGGAGAATTAGACCTGTTCACATGTGATGCTTGCACAGTGAATTAAAAACGCCATGTAATTTCGTGCAACTTATGGCGCCAAAGGAAGAGCCATGGACGGAGTCTGGAAAACTTCGATTCTAATTGCCTGGTGACAAACCAGTTATCCAGTGGGACAAAGGCTGTATGGTATAGTGGGTGAAGTTAAGAGGAGTAGACTGGTCATCCTTCATTACAGTATATCGGATAGGTATATGTAGAGTGGTTTGAATAGATGGGAAATTGGGGACGGGCCTAAATTAGCCATATTAGCGATGGGGTTACATTGTAATAGAGAAATAAATGAGAATTTTTAATCAATTACGGAGTATTTTATGATAATTTGAAGAAGATTTTACACACAGTTGTAGTTGGGACCGAGCATTTAGGAGAAAATCTTGGTTTTGAAACTTTCATTTAAGGGGACACTTTGTGTTCGGGGAAATGGTTTCGCAGATATTGCGGGCATTTAGGAGAAACAGCATTATGGCAGCGCTCATGTGGCGGTACCTACTTCGTTTGGCTTTATGCTTAAGTATTTTAGTTTATTATGCAATCTCTGATTCCATACATACCTTTTGCTTGACTGAGGTGTTGCTGGCAAGGGAGATTTGTTTTTACTTATTGACATTCCTTTTATTTTAATAAAAATGCATTTTCTAACATAGGGATGAACAAGATCAAGAAGATGTATCCATGCAAGAGGAAGAAGAGGAGGAGGAAGATGAAGATATGACTGAAGAAGAGGAAGAAGATAATGAAGATGATGACAATGATGGTGAAGTTGATGATGAGGACGAGGAAGAGGATGAAGAAGACGTATCTGATAATCCAGAAGATGATTTGTGTTCGGCCTGTAAAACTGTAGGAACTCTCATTTGTTGTGATTGCTGTCCAAGAGCTTATCATTTGCACTGCGCAAAGCCAGCGTTGAAAAGGTAAGAAATGAATATCAGTACAGTATGAGAGAAGTTAGGGAAAGCTATGACACAATCTTTAGATTTATGCATTTTTGTTTTTACAGGTTGTGTCTTAACATGAGAAAGAGAGAGAGAGAGAGAGCGAGAGAGACTATATGAATGAAGGGATTAGCCAGGGATGGGAATTTCCCGGTTTTCCGTTTGTTTTTTTATGTATAGTTGAGCACCTCCATCTTTTTTGTGCCTCATTTTATACACAACCAAAAGTACCAGCCGCCTGAGAAGACATAGGGAAAACATAGGGCCTAATTAGGACTGATGTCCCAGAGAGAGAGAGTATATGTTATTATGGCATCATTTACCGCCATTGGATGAGAGAGTGACAGAGTAATAAGGAGGGAGACTGATGGGAGAAACAGAGAGAGAGTAGAAGTAGTAGTAGTAGGCCTATTAGTAGTAGTAGTAGTATAGCTGTAGTAGGAAATGAGATTAAATAATATTAAAGCACCATAGGAACAAAGACGAGACCAACACAAGGAATAGACGGGGAAAAAAATGTGGCCACCTTTGGGATTAAACCACGGCATGTCGGAATGTCTGATTACATTGTATTTTTTTTGTCTATATTGGGGTCCTTTTCTTCAGATTTCTTGCACTTGTATTTAAATTTACTGCTCTTAGATCGATGATCGATAGTATTTTGAAATCATTAGGAGGCGTCCTAAATATTTTGGGGTTTTTTCAGACCTTGTCCCCATCTCTGATTAAAACATGATATAGGAATAGCGTGTGTCTTATTGGTATCTCCTGTTGCTAATAGTTTTTTGAGGTTGGGGACTAGTTCTGCTGCAAGTTTGTTCTTTATTTTTGTATGTAAGCAGGGAGATGGGAAATTCTCTTTCAATGGATTCAAAAATGTGTTTCTGTATTCACTGCTCATACTGGCTATTTAGATGAGCTGTCACCTGTGCTGTTTGACAGGCTTCTTTTTAAATCATATTAGTTCTAAAAAACATATGTGTAAAATCTAAAATTCTCTATAACAGATTCCACGAGGAAAATGGATGTGTCAGGTTTGCATTGGCATAAATCGGCCAGGGAAGATCAAATTGGACCAGCTAGCAAAAATGGAAAAAGCAGGAAGAAGTCAATCGAGCCGAGTAAAGGGAAAGGTGAGTGTTGACATCCTTTCAGATGAAGAGGAATGTGAGATTGAAATATATGGTCTAATAGGTAGAAAACAGTTTGAACATTTCTCTGTTCTTATCCTGTCCTATTTTCTACCTATAAGGCCGTTCATTTTTTTTTCACATTCCTCTGGGAATTATTCCTTTTTATCACATCCTTTCACAAAGAACTCTCATTTCAATGTAGACCAATGTCTTGAGAAATCACTTGGAGAAAGGAGCTTCTTTTGAGTTGCATAGCACATAGTTTTTAAATTTCTGTATAGTTCACTGTCTTCTATAGCTAACTAGTTACCCTGTTGCCCCACTGTCAATTACTTAATGTCACATTCCTGTCTTATTCACTCTCAAGTTCTATTCGAGACAAAATCCCTAATATTTTGTTTTCTTTCTAAAAACATCTCTGTTCGTTTAACTTCGTGCTTCTTTGGATTCCAGACGTAAACATTTCTGACCCCTGATTCTGTAATTTAAGCATCACATGAATACAATAAAATTTGAGATCCTCTCAAACATCAGGGCACCTAGTAACTTATCAAGGTTACATTTCGGATGTCTGACACGACATTACTTTATTTATTTTCTCTCTTTAAATATTTTCATTAGAGTGATACTTAGTTTTGTCAATATTTTTCTCTTCAGTTTCTGTATTTTTGGTGGGTGGTTGGAGGGGCTTGAGGTCCCTCTTACTTTAGCTGTTTCCTCTTAATTCACCCTGAGATCATACAATGCTAAATTTCAATGAAACAAACAAATCTGGATATGATGTAAAGTGCATTTATATACTAGATCTTGACTTAATTTAAAGGGTCAATTTCCTCGTTGATCAATGGTGGGCCATTCAGTTTCTGTATTTTTAGTGGGTGGTTGAAATCTGCTGGTAGGTCCTACTTCTTTCATTTCCTCCTCACTTATCTTACCTTGCTGTTTCCTCTTAATTCACCCTGAGATCGTACAATGCAATTCAAACAAATCTTTAAATTTCAATGAAACAAACAAATCTGTATTTTAGATGATGTTGTAAAGTGCATTTATATACATGTTAGATCTTTCCCCACTTAATTTTGATCAAAGGGGTCACATTACCTCATGTTGAAGTATCAATTTTTTCACAATGATAGTGGCATCAGTTGAGATAGATTTAAGATTAATGCATATATTTTTTATCATTTGGGGTATTGATTATCTTTATGTTTTGATAAAATCCATTTATGGTGATACCGGATTTAATCTTCGGTTAATGAAGAGATATCCTTTTTTCCTCCCTTTTGAAAATCATCCATATGGTGATACCTTGGATTTAATCTTCTAGAATGCATGGATTTTTTCCTCCCTTTTCAAGTTTGTCCCCATTTTTACAGATAAGGAGAGAAAGTCCAAGGAAAGTCAACACCTTCTAATAGAAAACCACAATATCCACCTTGAAGAGAAAGTTAGGGATAGTCCTGTGTTTGGATCCCGCTTAAGAAAAACCACAATATCCACCTTGTTTATTAATCTTGGAGAACCTGGGTTACGCAAAAGGATTCTTCAACTCCCGGTTACCTACAGTAGTTTTAAATGGCTATGTAGCAAATGTTCTGAGAAATTTCTTTCATTTTGGATTCTTAAACTAGAAATGACCCTTTTGTCATGTAAAGTTCCAAGGCCCATAAAGCTGCAGCTTTCCCCAGTCTTTATAGTCTATAGTAGTCTATAGTGTGAAGCGAAACAGGTGATAATAATCACCTCTTGGACAGGACAACTCTAGTGCTTGTACCCATTTGCACCTGGGTTGAGTTTGGAAAATGCATGTTAAATGTCTTTCCCAAGGAATACAGCGTCGGAACTACCTTTGCTACGATTCAAACCCGAGACATTATGATCCCAAATCTGGCACCCTAATCATTTGGCCACAGACGACACCTTTTTTATGCGCTGAATTACAATAGGTGACATCTCCACCAAAATAGGTAGAACAATGACATTTCGAATCACAGCTGTGCAGACTAGTGCTGAGAGCGTTCCTCTAGTTCCCCGGCCGGCGCGCAATAAATCACCTGTCAGTGGGCACCTGTGAACTCTCGCTGACCTCTCACCAAGGTCAACCACTACGCTCGTGAGAAACTAAACGAACGCTGATACACATCAATAACACAGTGTGATGTCAAACATGTTTCTTTTTTCTTCTCGAATGGAGTCGTCATCTATCGTTGTTTATCACTTCTGGCTTCACTCCACTGTGGCTCGTTTTGAGCTCTATTTTATGTACTCGTTTCATATTTCAACCCAAAAAAAGAATTGAATACAAGCAGAGTGATTATATCAGGCAAGATTCCAAACTAATTGATTCATCATTGCCAACCTCAGGTGATAGAATGATAAATATTTAATGCTCCTTTTGTTCTCTCGATGATGGAGGTATTTTTTTCTATTTTTTGTTATGCGACTAATACAGATAAAAATCCCATCATGCGCTTGATGAAGCCCATCAATCCCAGCTCTAAGAGAGTCAACAGCCAACAGCAGCAACTCAAGGCAGCAGAAGAACTGATCAATGAATTGATCAAACATGAAGATGCTTGGCCGTTTTTAAAGCCTGTTGATAAAAAATTGGTAAGTCAAGTGTTCTCATAATTTTGTCTTCTGCAGAAGTGACTGTTTGTTGTGATCAAAACAAGCACTTCCGAATTCAAGCCAGTGGCAATTAAAAATTAAAAAAACTGTTTGAAATTATATCTCTCATACTGATCGCACAGTTTTGTGTCACGTTTTAAAATTATATCTTTACCCTCGTGTGGTGGGCAGTTCTACTGCTTTCACTTCTCACTTCTTTTTCATCTTGCTGTTTCAAGTGTTTCCTTATAACTCACCTTGAGATTGCTGCATATGGTGGGTGGGGTAAATTTCAATTATTTTTTTTTAAAATCTTTGTGAACTAGTTCTATTATAGTATTCATTACATGAATTTGGTTGATATGTGGCTTAATCTATCCATAGATTGAAATTTTAGCTCCATGTAATTTAAACAAAAACATTTTTTACGGTTTAGCCTTTGAAGTTCTTTTTGTGATGAAGTCCAGTGTCATACCTTGTGCAGATTTTGCTTTGGTTCACTATTTTTTATTTACAGCTTTTCCCGTCGACTCTTTCATTTAGACAAGTTTGTTCTGTTTTGAGAGTGATTGTGATCTTAGTCACAAAGTTTCAGAAGGCATCTTTGATAAAATGCTAGAATGGCTCAATAAAAACCGTAGATAGATGAATGGGTGATATTCTTTAAAGGAAGGCTGACTGCACCAATGGGGGGGGGGGTGGTTTTGCCTGAGAAGGCAGTTTTACCACTAATGGGACAAAACTCTTTTATTGAACTACTGGATGGTATTGACATTCATACCATTCCAAAGGCTCTTTGTCTATTGTATGATTGCCCCCAAATTTGGTATATAACATCTATAATGCAAAAAAATTCATCCATTAGCACTTTCTATATCTTTTCAAATTTTTGTAAAACACATTTTTTTGTGAATAGATTTGCGAAACATTGGAAAGGTTGCCCTATGCATTAATTCATAAATGAAAACCGTTTCATTTATCCAAAAAAGTGGCTAGATATTAAACCGAATTATTACGTGTGTGCAAAGTTAATAGCCAAATTTGTTCATAACTGAAAAAGCTTATTTGAAATGAAGTTGTTATTTTCGCAATGAAAATCCAAAATGGCGGCATTCCCATGGCAACCATATAGAATTAAAAATTTAATATCTTTTTCAGCTAATTTAGACATGCCGAGTACAATGGTAGTGGTTAAAATTGACTATATCAAATAAAACAAATTTAAACATGCTCAGGACCCTACCATCCCCTTAAAAGAAGAATCCATTTTCGAGCAGACTTGCGCTAAGATTAAAGGGTTTCCAGTTTGGCTGTATAAAAATTTTGCATCTGTTTTGTTGACATTTTAAAGATTTCATTAAATTTTCATGAGAATAATGTAACTAAATAGAAAAGAAGATGTATAAAAAAAAAAAAAGTTCCATCAGGGCCCATAGAACCACTCCCGAGCTAGTGCTGGGTAGAGTGGAGCAAATGTGTGTTGCGTGTCTTTCCCAAGGAACACAAAGTTTGACCTGGCTTTGCTAGGATTCGAATTCGGGACCTCATGATGCTCAGTCTAGCAGCCTAACCGATCGGTCACTGACGCCACTTGATAAGAAAATGTGCCTTTATGTTAATCATTTACCTTTTTATCTGTTATGTTAAAGAATTTATTTTTTTGTCCCCTCCACAGGTTCCAGATTATTATGATGTCATTAAAGAACCAATGGACTTTGGCACCATACGCAACAAAATTCATGCCTTTTCATACCACAAACCATCAGAAATGTTAGAAGATGTTAGAAAAATATTTAAGAACTGTGTAGAATATAACAACCGGAGTAGTCCTGAATACAAAGCCTCTTGTCGCCTCTTAAAACATTTTGATAAAAGAATCAAAGAGAAAAGTTTATCTGAGGATCTTCCATCGCCAGTAAAGAACAGCCGCGGACGTGTTTCTATTTGAAAGACGGACGGACGGACAGACAGACAGACTCGCATGCTTACAAAACTTCTCCTTTTTAGCTTTTGCCTGTTTTCACTTTGAGATTTTCACCGAGAGTATTTGAAGAGAGAAAGCATTATTTGAAGCATAAATCTCCACATAGCAATGATAGGAAGATATAATTGACAAGGGAGGCAATAGGGAAGTCTGTAGACATTCGTTCCCAAACTTAATGTGTATGAGTGATGGGATTGATATATAAAAAGCGACCAGGTGCACTTCTAAAGAAATTGACATTTTCCGCTTTCCCTCTGGGATCCGCTTACCTGTCTTGTTTAATTTTCTGAATGGGGAAAAGGTGAGGGGTGGTTATGATAAATTTTAACTGTCCACAATTGATTTTGCCATAGATAAATAAAGTCATCTAATCTACAAGACCAGATTTGTGTTTTTTATCTCTGTAATAATGGATTTATACAGATTAATGAAGTTTGTCAATTTAAGGGTAGGGAAGCCTTTCTTGGTTTTTAAAACGCTTTACATGATGCACAACAAACATGAAAGAGAGTATTCTTAATTTTTAATGCTAAAATACTATATTTTATCTTTATTTAAATGCAATGCATCGAAATTCAAGTTTCTCAGTCTCAGCACCTAAAACATGTCTAGCTTATCAAGCCTTTGGTATTACACATTTGTTTATCCTTCTGTTATGACGTTGAGTGTTGAATTTTTATCTCAGTTATATGTGGAGGCCCTGCAATTAAATAGCACTTTATTGAAATGTTTCTGTAAATGTAGCAGAGAACTAACAAAAATTACTTATTATATTAGGAGAGGTAAAATCTTAGGATTTTCTTGTGTCTTTCTTATTGATCCCACATCAGGAATTAAAGTGATTTTCCCTCACCTCAACCAGCCCAGCCATAGTCTGTGGTTGGCACCTAAACCCACGTGTGTTGTTGTTTTTTTTTTAGGGATTTGTGATTTGGTTTTCAGAGCCGGCCCTTACAACTTCCAGTTTTGTTTTAAACGCAGTATGGTTTTGAATGAGAAATACAACCATTTGATTTTTAGCCGCAGTTGTGGCTAACATTTCGGCTGATTATATACATGTGTAACTTTTTGCATTTATAAAAGATATAGCTAGATTGTAAGGATGAGGTAATAGCGATTGTTTTGTAAGAGTTGAACAAAGTGAAATAAGAATATTATCGTATGTAGAATATCAGCGCACATTGTTTTGTTTCAGTCGTGTCAAGCCACGTGCCTTTTACCGTGGAAACAAAGATGTAGAGTAGTCGATAGTGTAGTTTCAATAACGGCTAAGGACTATGGTATATTGCATTATGCCAGAGACAATGTAAATATATATAATATTTAGAAAACAGGTCATGGATTTGGCAAATACCTGTGTTGGTAATACATTTATCATTACATTTTTTGTTGTTGCTGTTATCTCCATCATCACCCACTGACGCCACATCTTGCCCATCCCATGGATATGTGTGTACTTGTTTTTGATGTTTAGCATTGAAGGTTTTCAGATGTTTGTGTGTGTATGTGTGTGTGTGTATGCTTTTGTTTGTATTATGTGTTGATAAGCAGGACACGTTCGTTATTTTGAGTTAAAGCACCTCAGCTCAAACTCAAAGATTCTGACAGGAGATGAAAATTTATCAAATTTCTCGTGCCAGCTTTGATAGATTGAATGATTGGAGGGGGGGGGGGTGTCAAACAGCTAACTGTTAAACGGCAATTGTTTTTAAGCAGCATCATACTGTTGATAGATTCACATCATTTTGTATCCACCATTGAGATTTTCAGGTTGCATCATCATATGTATTATACACATTAATATACATACAACATGTGTGAAAGAGGATTTTGGACCTTGGCTTTCCTTAACTCTAAATCCAGGAAAGTTTTGTGTTGGGACAAAAGAAGTAATGAATGAAATTATGTGCCTTCTAGGCTGTTTGGTGTTCTCCACATGATGTGGTTTTTTTTCTAGATTTCACATGGTATGGGTACTAAAAAATTCACTAAAATTTCTCGCAATGTATCTTACATAAGTATACTTGACTTCAAACATAGAATCACTAGCTTACACTTACAGTTACACAGAGCTTGTAGGGTACCATTTATGTTCTTTCCGAGTACAGCTTATTTTGTAGGGTAAGCACAGTGTGTTCACTCTTCCAGAAACCATCTCTGACTTTACCAGCATCAAATTTATTGGGTATGTCGTAAATAAATTTAATATTTAAGTTTTTAATTAATAAATGTCAGTTTTGGTGGTGAATATTGACTTTACTTTTATGACTAACAGTAATGAAATAGGCTTATAAATAATGCATGTTATATTTCTTAATAAAGTCAGTGTAAACTATTATTTTCTGTCGGCAATGAGTTCCTTCTTTAACTTTAACCATGCGGTATGAAAATTTGTTTCATTCATGAACATCAATTTTGCTTAAATGGTGTCTGGGCAAATAGAATTTCATTTTACAGTGTATGTGTACATGTATATATATCCACAACATATATGTTTCAAACTTGATTTTGTTTTCATTCATGCTTCTCTTTTATAATATTTATTTTAAGACACATTTATGAAATTGATCCTTAAATAAATAAATGAATTTGATATCAATAACACATAAGACAAATGGGACGAGTGACAGGTACTCGTTAGCAGCAGCGTCTTGTTTCATCATTGTTTATGTTGTTTCTAAGCATTGATAATAAAGTTTTAAAATCAATATTCTTCTTGATTTTCATTGTTTTTATTTTTGTGTTGGCAGTTTGCCTTTTTTTTTGGTGGAAAAAAGTACAAATATGTACATTTTGTAATATTTTTTAACTTCACACAAGACCTTTACTTAGTACATGTATTACTATTAGTAAGAGAGAGAGAAAGGTTGACGGGTGCATAGATCCTATTTCTTTTCTTTCACTCATATTTAATTTTGCTGTATCCTTAATCTCACCCTGAGATCACTATTTAGTAGATGTGGCAAATTTTAATTTGGGGGGGGGGGGGGGGGGGGGGGGGGATCTTGAGAGAGATTTTATTTTAGTTTGAATTTAAAGAGACACAATTTTCAGCTTCACAGATAAATGAGTAGGCGAAATATGATAATAAGTGACAACTCCACTAATACTGATAAATGAATAGAAACTTGCATGACTAAATGAGAGGAAAAATATTGTAAATGTCATTTTTTAAAATTTAGCTGCCATGGAAACAGCCACCATCTTAAATTTTTGTTGATAACAAAATAACAGGTAATTTTCAAAAAAAATAATTGAAAATTGCAGAAGAGAAGAAAAGAGAAGGGTTATACTGTGAAACATAAAACCTTAGAGGTTCTCAACTACTTCATGTCGACCCTGTTTCAATTGCCCCGGTTCCCTTATCTTCATGTCAGATGGCACCTTTCGATAATGTGTGCAGAATATGTCATGTAATTTCCTGATGACCTACTAATTAACCAAGGCAATATTCAGAATAATAAGTAGATTTTTTTATACAAATAGAGTACGCCGTGAAGATTAAAATGAGCACCAATTTCGAAGACATTAACAAAATTATTGACTTTTAAAGTACAGCGGATGTGTTGAAAATTTGGCCTGTGTCGTTTCTACACAAAATTGGTATACATTCAAAGAGAATCAATACTGAGCTTTGATGGTATTCAGGTATATCATTCTGAATGGAATGAACATCTCCATCCAATAATTCATTGAATTAGAATTGTCCCATTTTGGGCAAAAAATGGCTTTCTCAGCTGATTCAGGACCCATCCTATCATTCAATTACTGTTTAAAAAGTCGCCTTAGGTTCGCAGATATGTTTTCTTTTCAGTATTTTAAATTCACAACTTTCCTTTCACTCCTTCACAGTATGTCCTGCTGTTTCTTCTAATTTCTTTCCTTTAATTGAAATTCATACCATCCGCTATGTACGATTCTACCAGTATTACTATAATCAGGCCTCATAGTCTCCTAAAAAAAATAAATGTCTCCTCAAGTTTGAGAAAATTGTCTCCAATTCCAATGTCCTTAAATTTCGTGAAACAAGTGTAGGGTGCCGCTTTCTCCCAAACTCACCCGGCTCCCGAATCCCGTCGTCGGGCGCCTCGCTAACCTGAGCATTGTCGCATCGTTAGTGGCGGTTGTTTTGGCCAGAATCGAGTTTCTACATGACAATAGACCCTGTCCATTTGGTTTTCTTCTTTCATTCAGTTTTACCGTGTCCACAGCAAGTTAAAAGATACATGAAAGAGGAAAAGGAAATATGTAGAACCTACCAGTAGCACCCGCCAGCTGCCCACAATTGGACTTGAGTCCCAGATAAGCTAAAGTAAAATCAAAGTAGCTTCATTTCCTTAGTTCAAGTCAAACCCGAAACTTTCTACCAAGAGCCAAGAGTGTGAAAAGCGCTAAAGTTACACGACCTGAAAAAAACAACTTATGGTGTAGTAGTAGTAGAAGGCCGACCTGTAATGATATTATAATACAATACTATTGTACAGGTGCCTGCATTGATCAGGGTGCTCTGTACCTAATTCTTGTATTGTATGAGTGTGTGTGTATGTATGTCATGTATATACTTGTCTGAGAGAAGGCTAAAGAGATATGAAAGGGGAGAGGAGAGAGAGAGTGGGCCTACATTGCCTTGTCAGTGATAGTTTTTTTCTCCTTGATTAGTAGTCAAAAACTGCTTTATTGCAATACTGAAAAAGCGCATTTTCATTATAATGCCATTCCTGTTATAACACAAAGTTACCACTGGCACAACAGTTGGCACTATAACGAGGTTGGAGTTGAGTGTATATATGTGGTCTATTTTGATATTTATAATGCTTTTGTTTGTATTATGTGTTGATAAACAGGACACGTTCGTTATTTTGAGTTATAGCACCTCAGCTCAAACTCAAAAGATTCTGACAGGAGATGAAAATTTATCAAATTTCTCGTGCCAGCTTTGATAGATTGAATGATTGGGGGGGGGGGGGGGGGGGGGGGTGTGTGTGTCAAACAGCTTGTATAAACAGTATATAAAAACAATTTAATATTATACAATATTATATATATTTAGACCTTGACTAAAACAAAAAGAAGAGAAACAATTCATGTAACACTAACAGTCAGTGACACTTTCCATAGCGACAGTGAAAGTCAAACCAGTGTCCAAAAAGTCCAATTTTGGATGTTTATATGATAGATCAAAGTCGACTTCTTCAGAGCAACAGTGAAAACAATACTCCAGTATGGATCTGAGTATTCTGAGGTATGGAACTAACTCGAGCACTGAGGACAAAAATTAAATGTTGCATAAATGAAGATGTTGTGAAGAGCACCACATGGCAACATCAACAAGTCACAAATAATGCTTTGTATGGTACTAATGGTAGACTTCCTAAAATCACAGAAACGATGGAAAGACACTTAGTAAGCTTCAGTGACCACTGTTGGCAAAGCACTAATGAAGTCGTTCACTATATCATCTTGTGGGAGCCTAAACATGGAATTCAACGCAGAGGTGGACATTCCCTCACACTCACAGTTATAGACCAAATCGAGAAGGATGTGGGAATTCCTAGAGAGCTACTGCTATCTGTCATGGAGGACAGAAACAGATGGCAGATGCAAATCATGATTGTCTCGACTGTGCTCGAAATGATGGTGATGATGATAAGGAACAAATAGTAGAAGTTAGGACACAGAAGCTATTATTTGGGTGACCTGCCACCTAAATAGACCTTGACTAAAACAAAAAGAAGAGAAACAATGCATGTAACACTAACAGTGACACTTTCCATAGCGACAGTGAAAGTCGCAAACCAATTTTGGACGTTTTGAGAAAATCAAAGAAAATGATGCTGCGTTACAAACATACATGGTGTGCAGGTGTCAAAAACTAGACACATTAGGTATGCACGGATTGTTACTAATTTTAGACTTACTAATACTACATGGTTTGTGACTTTCACTGCCCCAAACAGGTCTCAATAAAACTGACTGGAAGACAAAGATAGTGTAACAAAATTTTACCAGTTTATTTCACTTGTTCAAATTGGCAATAGTAATCGTTTCATGCTTTATTGAAGAAGAAAAATAAATCACAAAAAATAAATAAATTCACTAACAAAACTATTTCATAACAATATAAAAACATGCATTGAATAAAAACCCAATAGAAATGTAAATTCAGCTAAGACTGAACAGTGAACAACATGAATGACAAAAATGAATAAATTAATACCACACCAGTGTTATGTGTGTTAATATTACAAACAGTATCACCATGAAAGCAACAAAATTGTTCACAACTATAATAATAATAATAATGAAGAGCACAAAAAAAAAAAAAGGGCAGTACTTCCTTTCTCAATCAAAAGAAAACTAGATCTAGTAACAAATTATGGAATCTCACAAAAGAGACGGGGTGATTAAAAAAATAATGTCAAAAGTTGCTTGAAATAACTACCTAAAAGATTTCAGAGAGGAAAATGAAACACTAGAAGAAGTAAAAGTATAAGACAAGACACTTAAATGCTGAACGCAGAGTATTTTTCTTTTCATCTTGAACAGACAAAGACTTAATGAAACTATGATTTAACATATAATAATAATAATAATAATAATAATAATAATTTAATAATAATAATAATAATAATAATAATAATAATAGAAGCAGAAGCAACTTGTCTACTGCCCCAATACTAACATGTAGATTCTAATACTAATTCAACTTAATTCAAGAAAAGGGATACATAATAATACTTAATTGTTGGAAATTGTGTTTCTAGTACTGTGGTATAAACCTTACAATTACTTTCAGAAACAAGATTACAAATGTAAAGCCAATCTGATACAAATCAGCACCAAAAATAGACAGTAGAAAATCTAAAAACTTAAAATGTTTAAAGAAAGACAAAAGACATGAAAAAGGCAGCCAAATATTTTGCTTTTTTTTAAATATTGAAAACGTAATATTATCATTTTATGTTTGTTAAATCATGAATTTCATTGAAAAGCGAAAAGACACACACAAAAAAAAGGATACACAGAGAAGGCCATTGAGTCTTTTGTCACACCCTGAGCTAAACAAAGTAGCTTATATTCACAAGCAAAAGAGATATGTTAAATTAATATACATATCCTGTCAACATCCGTTCAATTCATATAATTAATGGTTGTAACAATAACATGTTATATAATATGTGATTACAATCACATCTGTACATAAGTATAATAATAAAAATACAAGTAATCACTTTAATTCTTGATTAAAATCATTGCACTGTCAAGATTGGTGATAAGGCAGATAATGAAAAAAGTGTGACAGACAAGGCTGAAGTTGATGATCATAAACAAGGAAGACGAACCTCTCAAAGTAATAAACAATAACATGCTTCGAAATGATGCATGTCAAGTTATTCACAAGGTAACATGTACCTCCATTTATTTAATAATATAGAGTAAATGTGTAATTATATATAATAACATATGCGACATAAAATACTGCAAAATCTGGCATGTAGTAAGTCAATAATGAAGTGACCAGTATAGGCTCCCTTATTCAAAGGAATACGAGCACATCGTGAATTAAGCATACCACCATACTACTGTAAACTGTAAATAAGTGTAATACCTCTGCCAAACACAATATGGACAGTGTAGGTCATTGCAGAACTCACAGTAAACTCAGTTCATGGCAGTCATTTCCTTATGTAAATACTTTGATGGTGACTACATCAACCATGTAACTTATATGAAATAAATACTGTTTTGTTTTTCTTTCATCTCTTTGCTAGATTTTTCTTTTATTTAAGTCCACATATATTGTATAGTGATATCAGGTTTCAGAGATAAAGTTTGAAAATTTGCCTGCCGGAAGATTTTTCAACTACCAAAATGTGCGTATAGGACCTGTATATTGTCCTAAAGTCAAATAGGACGAAGTACAAGATCCTGTTTACAAACAAGGTGTTATGCTTTGCTTTTATAAACAAAAATTTGTTTTGTTTACTTCCTATTCCTAGTTAATATTTACGAATAGTAATTCAAGTTGGAAATAAATCTACAACTCCAGTATTTTAAATTCACACATAAAAAATGTCTTGTCTTTCTTAATTTTTTTTAATCATTCTCTCAAAAAAAAAGCATGTATATAATAAGTGTGATAGTTTTTTGTCTTGTCTAACATATATACATCAGAGAGTCTGTTTCAGACTCGTTAAAGAAGGGCCATAAAATCGCCTCAGGGTCCCATGTAATATTTATTGTAAGCCAGGCATGGCATCATTTCTTCTTCGACAGTGTGTGTGAGATGAGCCAACACAAAATGACTTTGGCCTAGAAAGTAGAAGCATGGAGAGAAGGATGCTTGCATCGTTGTAAAAGACTGACGGAAACAGTGTATAATTAGTATCACAATTTAAGGCTAGTGTTCTTTTTTTCCCTTCTTTTTTTTTGTTGGTCCTATTCATGAACTGGGCACCAATTTTGTATAGACTAGGAAAGTGAAAGAATGTATCTTGCTTAAAATAAAATACTTGTAAGGAAATTTTTTTAACGAACACGATGCCACTAGCACAAATCTCTGATTCAATTTCACCTTCATTACTCTCACAATATAGTGTGCAACAAGAAAAATCTTTATGGCTCTAATCTACAACTGTATCAGGCATGTTTGGGAGAGTGAGTAAGAATGTAAGCGTTTCTATGATGAAAAATAACATCTTCAGACAATACCCACATAGAAGTCTTATAAATGCTTTTCATGATTGCAAGGGACATTTCACGATGAAACTGATGGTTGAACACAAGCAATGGTGATGTAACAGCAAGTGTAAATAAAAAAGGAGCTTAAATCCTCTAATAAGAAACTTCTCTGGTCCAAATAGTAATATAAAAAATGCTGTGTGTTTATTTGTTTTTAACAAAATAGCAAAAATACTAACTTTTGACCCCAAAAAAGTATTCAGTGTGGATTACTTTCACCAAAGCTTGCAACTTTCAAAACATAGGATAAAATAGATTTTAGAAAAACGGTGCATCAAATAATCACCAATAGAGATCGTCCATAATTCTCATTCACTTGGCAAAGTGTAAAATTAGCTATAAAAAATAAAATGTCACTCTTAAATAGCCTCAAAGGAGGTAAACTTAGATCACTACAAGCCAAAATTTCATCTCTGTTTTTGACACTGAAAAATACAAATGATCAAATCAGCTGATCTCACCTCTTCAGGAGCACAGTGCCAAAATTGTTAACATGAACAAATCTTGAGACGACAAAAAAATTTCTCCATGAAAACGACATTTCGACATTATATTATTTCTCTCAGTCTAATGTGTAGAGGTCATTCATAATATTATCATTATTATTATTATTACTGACAACATTAACAATATATAGCATTTTAACCCAGCACCCACGAGTGGTTAAATCACAGCTTTCTAACTGACACAGCCCTCACATATAATATTGCACAGTAACTTGATTTCCCGATCATTGCCGTGGGGTTCAATGTTTAATAATTATTAATATTACTATTTACTGACAACAAACATGATGAGTTAACCTGAAATACTCATTCCAAGGCTTTTGGAGATAAGTAACTCAAATGTTCTCATATTACAATAAGCATTTCCTATCCTAAAGGCAAAAGATGTCAACATTCTTGGACAGTCTTTATGTCTTTTCTTTCTTTCCTTGTTTTTTTGGAATTATTTTAAAATACAAACTAAGCCTCAATTGATTCTTTGCCTTACATTTATAACAATGTCTCTTTTCCCTATGTTACTTCAGATCTATTACCTGAGTCTTTTTTCTTCTTATTTTGTCAGTTCCCATTCTACCTTTCGGTGTATGGGTAATCTGTTACTCGAGCAATCAATCAAAATGATGTGTCACCATTTCTACTACGTTCAAAGGATGAATTTTGTAATAAGTTAAATCTGTAAGCATGTTTGACAGAACTTTGAATAATAATAATAATAATAATAATAATAATAATAATAATAATAATAATAATAATAATAATAATAATAAAAATAGTTCAAAACGAGTCAGGTGATCTTCATGAAGAAGTTGAACTTATTAAATGCACTTTGCCCTTGTACTTTAAACATTTCATAAATACTTTACATGCAATGATGAACACTCGATTCAAACCCTAAGAAAATACATGGATTTTATGCAATCAATTCAAAATCAAGACTATTTAAATAATACAATACAGGTGAACCATTCACAATATATCCTTAGATTTATTCTTATTAGCCTTCATCTTTGGACTTTCAGATCTAGATTTGCCCTCCTTCTTTGATTTCGGACTGCTTTCAGTCTTACCAGTCTTCCCTTTGGGGACTTCCAGGACTAAGCCCTGGCCAGTAGTAGCATTGCTGGCTCCACCGCTGTTGAAATTATTACCACCACCACTACTGCCACCGCTGCTCTTCCTGCCATGCTTAGACTTGGGACTAGATGGAGGTGAAAATGTTCCGAAAGGTGCGTCACCGATGATGTAACTTGGACTGGACGCCGAGGGTACTCTGGAGGCGGAGGAACGGCGGGATTTCATTGAAAGTCGACGGGCTGTCCTTTGTAACATGTTTTCTGAGCTAACAGTTTGAACGTCCAAGAGGGCTGAATCACTGGCTGTGAAGATAAAAACCAAAATTATTCTTTTATACGTTGCTACGTATTCCAGGTCTGATGGTTTACGGTTGATTGGTGTACTTTCATTCCCTTAAGTAAATGAAAGAATTTTTTTCTTCTTCTTTCCTCAACATGATAAATGCATTTATTTATTAATACATTTGACTTAAAGTCAAGGGATAACTTCAAACTGAATTTCTTTGAATTGTAATTAATTTTCAAACAACAATCAATGTCATGTTTGTAAAAATCAACCAAACTCTTCGTATTTGCCCTGTGTAACACTTGCGAATTAAAAACGTTCATTTTTTTCTACTCTTCTTTCATATTGTTAAAATTTATAGATATACTTTATATTCTTATTCAAAAGCATTTTTTTTTTTCCAATTTCATGAACTTCATACTTATAAAAAAAAAAGTAAAACAGTTCATTAGATCGAGTGAAATTAGAGGGAACAGCAAATCAAGAGTAAGATTCAAAGTTAGCACCACAATGATCACAAAAGTATGTGAGTACAAATCAATCAAGATATAAATGTTACTATTGAAGCAAGCGGTGAAATACAAATTTTGATGCAGCGCCAAGGCATAGAACACTTGCAGTATCAGTTTGAAAAAAAAAGAATTACAAGAGTCGAAAGCACTTGCATACGTCAGATAGAATCCTAGAAAGAAGGCCATTTACCATGAGTTTGATAAATACAAAGTCATTTAAATGTGCATATATTATTAAACGTATGTATATACGTTATTATATATTATATACATAAAACGATGTTGCGTTTCAGAGAGCACAGGAATCTGGTTCATAAAAAAATCAACGTGAAGAAAGGTGACAGAATACCTTATGTGGAACTGGGTGACTAAAATGATATTTTTTTGTGACAACAAGCATGTATATAGAGTTCAGGAAAGGAAAGGGTGTGTGTGTGTGTGTGTGTGTGTGTGTGTGTGTGTGTGTGTGTGTGTGTGTGTGTGTGTGTGGGCGGTGGCCGCACAAGAAAAAGAAAAAAACGCAACAAAATACAACCAAATAAATCCAAACCCAAGAAACATAACTAAATAATAACAATAAAGAGAAGATAAGAATATTTTCATAACCCCCATACGTGACTGTAGCGACAGCTGTGGCATTGGCAATGTATTACTTGAAAACGCCCGTAGAGACGCAAGCAGATGACCATATCAAAAAGTAGTATGAGTGAGACAACACGACACACAATTGTCTCCTGGCCACTTTTTCATGTTTTATAGCAGAACCTCCTTTCTCATGCCTTGCATGGATATAAAAATCAGGAGAAGTCAAGAGCGGAAAGAGAATATAAATATAAACAATGCATAGAGAGTGAAATAAATGAGGCGAAATAAAGGGAAGAATGATGGAAAGGCTGACAACAATGATAAAAAGACAAGACAATATGTAGCGGATATAAATGGAGAAAAAAAAAATCAAATTGACTACCAAGCAAAAGAAAGAGACAATCATTTATCAAATATTCAACTCACCTTAAACTATTTCTTCAAAATTGATAGAAATATATCCATGAGCGCAATAGAGAAAAAAATGTTCAAAGATTTAGCGTTCTTTCTACCCTGACACTGACACTATGGGATTTTTCCACTTCCGAACATTTGAGACACTAGCAAAAAATATCACTCAAAGTCATTAACTTTAACTTCTAGCTGCTTCTTGCAACAGACACCAGGACTGAATTTTGACAATGAACAAGGCGACCATCAACTTCAGACTTATTTGAAATAGACATATATGTATCCAATCATAAATTTGGTTTTCATATTGAGTTGTGTTAACTCCTACTCCTTTCTTTTCTTTTTCCCCCACTTCCACGCTAAGTAGTTACATCTTGCTTTTATTTAAAGCTCTAAACTTTCTATCTTGTTTAAAAGGTGCAGTCTAGGAGTAAATAATGTAGCCTTTAGGCCTGAAAGAGATTCCTTTCAAATCTCTTCATAACAATATGTAAAATATACATTTATTCATAATGCGAGGAAATGAATGTAAAAGTTATTAGTTTGGTGCATAAGACGTAAATGGGATAAAAATTAATATTGGCGATAAAAAAAAAAAAAAGACCCCAAAAAAAAAAAAAAAAACCACTTCTAAAAGTTTACATTAAACAAGAGAAACACTTAGCATATGAGCTATAAAGAATTTGCCTCGTCTTTAGGTTAGAAAAACAAAAACGGGTGAGTTTACCATCTGGCAATGCCTGTAGTGCCGTGATTAACATACCAACTGTGGGGAATTGATTTTTTCCTGTTACAATGAAGAAGCAGCAATGCGAAAGTTGTCAGAAATTTACGTAGGGCATACATTAAAGATCAGTGGGAGAAAAAGTGTGGTATTGTGATAATGAGCATTGAAAACTATTTACGGCCGTAGTTAAAAAAAATAATTTAATGAGATAATGGACTGAATTAGCAGTATGCCCCTAGAGGACAGATTAATAAAAAGAAATAATCCCGACATTAAAATAATAGGTGTATATTATACGAAGAAAAAAAGAAATAAAAGGGATAATAGAAACTGAAGAGGTGGAGAAAAAGAAGAGAAGAAGATGGTGATGGAAGAAGAAGGAAGAGGAGGAGGAAGAAGAAGGAAGAGGAGGAGGAGGAGAAAGAGAAGTTAAATCATAAAAAAGACAAGAGAACAAAGTAAAAAGTAAAAGAAGAAAACATGACAGTAGTATCAGAATTTAAGATAATGAAAAAATGACACACAAAAAAAATATTTAAAAAATCGTTTACATATAAGGTGAAACACTAAACAATAAAGTGGCCACTGACAGAGAAAGGAAAACGAAAACCTGTATTGATAAGATGAATAAAAGCACATTCAATACATCTCAGCATTATTAAAGAAGCAGTTGGTACAACATTGAACAATTTTAAAATTCACATAAAAATTTGCAAAGAAGTTCACTTGTGCGATGTTAAAAACATCTGAGTGTAACACAAATATGGTTATGTCACAATTGTTGCACCATACTCAATAATGACATTCATCAAAAGGAACAAAATATTATCACATTCAACAAGTAACAAATAGGTGTTAACATTTATGTCTGTCCTAGGACAAAGCGATCCTGGTTTTTAAAGTGTCAAACTTAACATATGTAGGAAACAAAATATATACCACAAATGGAATTGTTTCATTACTCATAAGCAGATATGTATTAAACATAGGGTGATTCTATGTCTCCCCTTGTTTTCTGGCAAAGTAAGCTAGATAACCAAACGAAAAGAAAAATTTGCAGAGTAAACAAAAACGACATAAATCAAAAATGTTTCAGTATCATTTCATATAAAAAATGCGTTTATTTGAGAGACAGAAAAACGTCTAGTTTGAAGATTAATGAAGAATATATTTTCCTCTTGTGATGTGTCTTGGGGAGAGAGTGAGTGAGAAAGTAATAGAGAAAATGAGCGACAGAAAAGAGAAAAAGACAGATTGCCAGTGAAATACTCCTGTCTCAGAGATAAATATGTTTTGAGTTGACTATGCCATAAGTTTAACTTTTTTGTTGTTGACCTCTGCTAATAGTATGCATAATAATCTGATAGTAATACAAATCATGGGATTGCTTGCTGCTGAGTGTGTATGACACCTTTCAGATTTGTACATAAGTTAAAAGCTTAATGGTGGAGTGATCAAATTCTATTCACTTAATTTTTGTATTCTGCTTTCGTGCTTTTTTTTTCTTCTTTTCAATTGTTCTTTTATTTGTATTGATTTATTTCTTTTAAGTTTCAATAATTCAAAATTAGTTCTGTTTTTTATTCAAGAAACAGCTAATTTTCGCCAGTAGAACTTCCAATAAAATTTGTTTTTAAATTTTTAAAATTCTTTATTTAAAAAAAACCCAAAACAAAACAATAAAAAATGAAACAGGACTAATCAATTTGTATTAATGGCAAAACCAGTGTTATCACTTTCTCCCAGGACAGACATATAATATTATGAATGAGAAAATTTACAACAAATGTGATTCATACATTTTCATATCAATTAGCATGAAGACCAGTCTTGTGTAATGAGATAAAGAAAAATGAACTGATTATAGGGGGAATGGGGACATGTAGGATACAAAATGATCTTACGAAACGATATTCATAGGAAAAAAATGTTGACGTGAAAAGATAAACAATAATGGGCAATTGACTTACAGCAGAGCAAAATCTACCAAAATAATCAGGGGAAAAAAGAAAAGAAAAAACCCAACAACGAAAAAAAACCAGGAATTTTTTTTTATATTCAACTTCCTCCACTTGCCCATCACAAAAAGAAGAAAAAAAGATGGGCACGAAAACAGAAAAGGGAGACAAATCTTAGAAAGCAAACTAAAAAGAAGCAATATACATAGAGAAACAGCGTGAGAGAAATCAAGTCACAACATCAATGGACCTGTTGTTACAACCAAACAACACCTCAACGAAGCATCCGTCATGACAAAAGCAACACCAATTTTTACAGAGTAAACAGAGAGGGAATACTAATAATTTTTTTGAAAAGAAAGAAAACTGAAGACATCTCATGCAGGGCAAATTAAAGTAAAAGGCTTGTGCAGTGGCAGGGAACTTGACTAAGTTTAACAATGGAAGCTACACCAGGTCAACTATGTTGCCTGCCTACTACCTAGATAGAAGTCACCACCATTCTAGATCTTCGGAAAACGATTGCAATCGCATTAACTACAAGAAAATCCTTCGACTGTTGGTACCATTACCTATCATCAAGTTGTAAGATGACAACAAATATGACAATAGAGCTAGAGCAAAAAGACCCATCAATTTATCAATTTAGAAAAGTGTTGGTAATAAAAAATGACCCTCCTGACTGATAGTCAAACAAATCACTTGTTTGTGCCTTTGTGATGTTATTTGTTCTTGTTATTACCCTAGATACACTGAACACAAAGTTATCTTTTCAAACATATTTTTCGTATAATTTAAAGTTTAGAAAGGATTTTTTTCCTTTTTCTTTTCTTTTTTCTTTTTATCTCATATGCAGTGTTTTGAAATACATTTTCCCCCTTCAAAGTAAACAAAGCTCTAATACGATTCCAAGACCGATTATGAAATACATCTTCCCAAAACTTGCAAACGTACAGATTCCTGACTTGACAACCGTATGAGGGAAGGAAACATTGAAAAAAAAAAAATCAATACTATTTGCTAAAGAAGTCAAAACACTGATAATAAAAAGCAACAACAATAATGATTAAAATATTTAAAAAAGAATGATAACAATAATGATAATAGAATGATGTAATAACAAATGAATTTCTTTTTTTTACAATTATGCAAAAAAGCTAAAGAAAAAAAGATGTGCGGTTGGTGGCATGATTTTATTGCACTATTACACTGAAAGCGTGTGGATTGAAGAAAAGATCTACAGCATTTAAAAAAAACTATTTATGGGATGGGGACTATAAGCTACAACGTCGCCATAAATATTTTTTAAAAAGGTGAACACAAAACAAATTTATTTCACAATATTCTTGTGCTTATACCAAAATTACAACAGCTTGAAAAACAATTACAGGCATTATAATACCAACAAAAGACAGAAAAATACAGATAAACACCCAAAAAAATAACTAGCTAAAGCAATCCCAAAATAAAACAAAACCGAAACAAACAAAATAAGAAAGCATGAGCGTTACCTGTATCAATTGTAGGAAGAAGAAATTGCTCTTTGATTTGAAACTCCTATAAGTTTGCTCCTAGTTTTCAATTTTTGAGAATGATGAAATGTCAGTTAAACCGATGTTTTAATGTCAAGGTATATCATATTTTGTTTTTATACAAAGCAGCATCTTTTTGTTCTTGAAGGAGGCACATCTTTTTTTTATCACTCTGTGAAATGTCTTGCTTTGCTAAAACATTCTTAATTCTAGTAATTTAATTTTGTGTGAGCTGTAATTGTGCTCACAATACAGACAAAAAATCACTACAAAAATATCTCCGATGATACGACATAATAAAAAATAAATTAGCACTAGAAATTCAACTGTTTCATCTAAAAAATCTACGAAACGATGACACTATTAAATAAATCAAGTGATTTTCTTTAAATCTCCTCCATCCTGAAACATTTTTCTTTAAAAAAAAGTAAATGAATAATTAAGAATACATACAAAAACTTTGCATGGAATAAGCAAAATGTGCAAAGTATTTTCCAGTGGGGTTTTTTCTCTCTCGCTTTCTTATCCTGCAGTCTCTATGTCAAAATCCCTTCCTACCCATGACACCACACACCTTTATCAATTTCAACTCAATGACACTGAATTTAACATTGTCTGTTCCTGCCTTATGTATCCATTCATCAAGCAACAAAATCCCTAATCCTAGTTAAGTCTTCAGAAGAAAAATGAAACTTTGTTAAAAATTGTTTTTATTGCTCTCACTCAAGCTTGGTCCAAAACATGCATGGATTACCATTCGTTAATCAAACCTGCCAGTTTGTGTGCTGTTAATGTAATAACAACAAAAAATATGGCCATATTCTTCGTTTAATGAGGACATTGGCTTCATCAGACTTTGCGCTGAGTCTAGTTGAGAACAGACCTCAAGGCAAAATGAAAATGTTAAAATATGTGGCTATTGATTTTTACATCTTTTGGACAACAGTAATTCAACAAAAGTTTGTGTTATCTCAGGGCTCATGTATTGTGCAGTGTTGTGAAGCATCTTTTTCAGCAACTACACAAGATAAGTGAGCCATCAAAAGACGGTGTGGTGCATTTCTCAACTTTTTTCCCTATCGTTTTTGTCCGCGGGATTTCATTGTATTTTATACAGCATGTACAAAGTTAAGACTATTTTGTTTTTTGCTAGGCGCCGTCTTTAAAAAAGTTGACTTTTGGAACGTGTGCATAAAATTAGGCAGCAAATAGTTACATCAATACCTTTAAAAGCAAAATACCAACAAAATAATAAAAAATAATAGTGAGGGCTATTTTGAAAAAAAAACAAACCCAAAATGGGAGAAAGCAAATATGTCTGACTACACTGCAATGCAACAATTGAGATTGCCAGGCAGATTCCATTGCCATAAAAAAAAAGTTTAACCCCTGCCACATGCATAGAGCCAGGAAATGTATGCTTTCTGATTGACAGGTGGAAAGAACTATTACCAGATGAAAACCTCTGTCACAACATGACAGAGGATAAGAATTAGACAGTGTCAAAATCAGAGTTGGTCGTCCGCGGCTGATGCTGCTGCTGCGAATGCTGCCTGCGGAAACCTGTGGGCCAAAAGATGGCGCCAGGGGCCGTGTGGTGATGGTGACCTGATGGGTTCAATCAACATTGAAGCGGGTAGGATGGTTTAAAAAATAATGTTATACAGGTGACGGGGAGGGAGGAAATGTTACATGGAGGAACAAGACATCCGACGGGATAAACATGTGGTAGCCAAAGACGTCGAAATAAAGATCCTGATAGGGCATTCATGTCAAAAGATTATTCTCCTTTCTCATTTTAAACATTTAATGTATAAATTTACTTTTTGAATTCAACTTTCTCCTGGAAATATTTCTACTCAATATAAAGCTTCAATCAGTTTTAAGATGAAATGTAACAAAAATAAAAAATAAAAAATAAAACAAGGCATGATGGACTTGAATTTACCATTTGTCATTTCCTTACAAACTCAAATTATGTGTGAACAGAAATAAGGAATCAAACTGATTTGCTATGTAATAATAACCCAACAAGCTAAAAGTAATATAATGAACACAACAAAAAAGTCCTCTTGAGAAACCATAAAAATTCACTTACTCAACAGAAGAAAAACTTTTTTTAACAGATGCATAAATAATACAGACAGAAAGGATTTCTCTTGACTAGGATTATGAAGGTGTACAACTATGGATTTCCATGCCAAAAAACCCAACAAAAACAAAAACATTCCATCAGAAAATATCCAAGGCTCAAAAACAGCCCCAAAAACCTCAACTAGAACAAAAGATAGACGAAACAAAATCCACAATGTTTCCCCCACTACAAAAAAAAAAAAAAGACAAAAATAACCCAAAACACAAATGAAAAACCTCAGAGTCCCTGCATGATAATCACTGCTACATGCTTACGGCTAAAGCAGGCAAAGTTGAAAATTGCTCTCCTGTTGCTTAAATTTGCATTACCTGGCATATGCCTCCTTCCAAAGTGTGGCAATCTCAGGGTTATATGAGAAAAGTTATGATGGCACATGAAAAAGATCAATAAATAAACGGCCCATTATTCTATCACAGTAGTAATCAGCATTCAATTGGGAAAATAAATGAGACGCTATTGTCTCTTTTTCTCTCTCGATCAATTCTCCAAGGTCATGGTGATCTTCAACGCGTGTCTTGCAAATTTTTAAGACGATATGTGCTTAATGCAATGTCATAAATGTCACACTACTGACAATTCTCTTACTAAGTACACACATATGAATAACCAAACAAAAGAAGGAAAAAAATGTTTTCAAAACGAAAAAATGAAGGCTAACTTTCCCTGTTCTCCCAAACAATCAGAAGAATATAAAAATAAAAGAATGATGACAAAATGTATTTGATTTCCATCTTTAATTTCCACATGATAATATTCCACAACAGAAGAAATGAAGAGATCATGAAGCTGTATATTACACATGTACAAAAAAAAGATAATTTACAAAATATAAGATATTTGTTCTCTTCTTATTTTGGATTCAAAATACAACAGTTCAGCTCTATATTTTAGAGTCCTGCATCCGATGACAATTGTGGAAGATTGTACTAAATTTTAGGAGAGGGGAAAAGCAAACACAAAAGGAACCTATGCCTCTAAAAATAAATGACATGGGAATTTCGTTTAAATTTAAAAAAAAAAAAAATTAATTAAATTTTTTGTTTATACACGTATGTTTGTTTGTTTTTGTTGTTGTCTTGTTTCAGTACCAGGCCATTGATCTTTGCACTGTTCTTGTAACTTTCCTGAGATTCTTTAGGAGGGGATGCACTAATGATTAAGAATGTTTTTAAGATTTTGGAAATCTAAGCACTCCTTAAATTCATAATCAACTATATATACTTCTTTACAACTTAAACAAAATATTTACAAAAAAATATTTTCCTTTTTAATAACAACAAAAATTATTTAAAAAACAATAAAACTTTTAAACTATATGAAAACTCCATGCATTTAAAACGAGAGATCAAAAAACAGAACACATGGAGAATGTGGATAAATTAATAGGTTGGTTACTGACAATGAAACTGATAATAATAAACAAAAGATGAAATGGCAATGTAAAAAAATATGCACCTTTATTGCCCTGAGCTTACAAAGACCACTTCACTGAGACAAAATGAGAAAAAAATTAGTGAAGAAAAAAGTTAATCAAAGACCGCTGGGATTGTATTATAAGGGGTGGATGAAGGCTAGCAGAATAAGCCAGTAATGATTGTTTATGACTTGTAACAAACTAAACATATTGCATGATATAGTTAAACATGCAAACAAATCATTGCTCTACCAATAAATAAATTTGTTTTTAAATAACAGAAAACAAACTGTAAATTAATCAACATTCTTTCTTCTTTCTAAACAGAGGACTCGTTAGTCCAGAGGCAAGGTGATGGCCTCTCAACCAAAAGGTTGTGGGTTCCTGGTTCAGATAGGTGGATTGACACCTAGTCCCATCAGAGACAGCCGATAAAAAGGAGGCCTGCAGATCACAACACTCTGTGCAGGTTGAAGATCCCTTGACTGTTTACAGAGCAGTCCAGACAAAATTAAAAATCCTTCCAAAAACCCACAAGATCACCTTAATTGTGGATGTGGTTTAAATCAAATCAAATCTTCCTAAACAAAATTGTGGTAAAACTAAGAATAAGAGAATGAACCATGTAAAAAACAGAGAGTTCACAAACGCATGTAAGGAGCAGAGAGTTCACATCACTAAATGTGTAGCCATTATACAGAGCACAGAACATTGTAAGAGGACTATCACAACCTTGATTTTGCAAAAAGGAAACTATTATTCACAAAAAAAGCAACAGATGATACTTTAACAAGTATGCAGAAGTTATAAAAAAAATAATTAAAAAGGAAAGAGATACAAGTCTATGACCCATATCATAATCTGTACAAGTAATTATCAGAAAGGCTTGCTTTCATTAAAATATATAAATAAAACATCAAGCAAGTTCTTTGAAGTGTAAAATCAAAATCAAAACTTGCAATTCATTAGATATGTACGCATTATTAAAAAATTGCATTTCATATTCCATAACTGATTCAAACGTCAGTTGCAACTACTGAGTCACTGACAAAATATTGCACGAAAAAATTCCTTCTTCTCTAAAGTACGTCTGTGTGTGTGATAAGTGTTTTCAAATGCATGAGAGAGTCAAAATAAACTTTGATAAACAAAACCACTAAAATAAGAATGTGGTGTAAATATCAATGTTACTTTCAGAAACAAGATGAAATTGATGAGGTAAAATGAGCTATGATGATATCGAGAACACAGAAACATCATTGATAATACAGGCTTCCGTTTGCAGATCATTTTCTTTTGGGAATTAAAATTACAGTAAGTATGGCAGAAATTTTTCTCATGAAATGTGGGTTGTAAAATCAGGTTTGAAGAACAGGATGTGAGGATGACTCAGAAGTTGTGGACATAACAAAGTAAATTTAAATCTATGACACTATTATAAAATGCAAAAAAAAAGGTAAGGCCTAGGTATTGACTGCTTGCAGAAATCCATTTTAGGAGTAAAGAAGTATGAAAAGTTAATAAGTCATGTCATAAAACGTATACAATGCTTGAGAAAACAGTAGCAAAGGAAAAAGAGTTCAGATCTGCAGCTACCATACGCCTGTCAAAAGAACAACTCATGTAAAAAAAAAAAAAAAATTTTAAGACTTTAAACAATAGGTTTAATTGAAAGATTACCTCAATAACTTAAGAGTTTAAAAAAATAAATACCACAAGAAAAAAAAAAGCTCCTGCAATAGAGTGTGCTTATTTTATTTAGAACTTCTGCTCAGAAATTTTATCTTTTAAAAAAATGTAAGATATAAAAAAGCAATCTGTAGTAGATCAAAGCATCAATAGGCAAAATAAAATCTGAGAAATCTCTTATGTTCAATAAATGCATAAATGTCAAGAACAGGGGTAAGTAAACACATACATACAGTGTTAATATCAAAGAGAGAAAGGTCGCAGAGAAATGTAGAAATTCTGAGAGCTGGCATAGATAAGACTTTCAAACTTGTCACGAATTCAGTAAACAATGATAGCAGCAAAGTCTATAATGTGGCTGCCAGAAATTCAGAACAATAATTGTTAATGGATTATAGAACACAGGGAGATACATATTGATTCGGCCCTTTACATGTGATTCAATTTCTTTTTTTTCTCTTTTTTTTATAAAATAAATTCTGAAAGCAGCATTAACACTGAAGAGACATTAACATACAAACTGAATGCTGTCGGGTTTTTTTGGGAGTTTTTTTGGTTTGTTTGTGTAGTCGAAATTCTGACTGGAAATACGTTTGACAACAATTCTCAGCAATTTAGTTCCTCATGTTTGTTAGGACTTGGGATCCACTTTTGCCCGAGGCAGTTATCCTAACATTAGAAAGTGATTGAACAATACCCACATTGGACCTCACAATTTTTGTCCACCTTTGATGGGACTAAAACATTGGTCAAGCGTACTTTGGAATTAGGAGCTAGAGAAAGGTATGGAATTTAAAATCTCCTGTGGGCAAATCTAGAAATATGACAAGTCAGTAATCAAATCATTAAAAAAAAGCAGAAGATTTTTTTTTAAGATCAAAAGATGAATCTGGATATTTAACGGCATATGTAAAAGTACATTTTCAAGCTAATTGTAAACATGATTGCATCTCTCACTTTATCAGGATGGTGTAAGTCTCAGCGATTTTAATCGTTTTACCCTGTCCACCATAAGCGGTGATCTCATAGTGAATTAAGAGGAATCAGCAAGATGAAAGACATGTGAAAGAGTGAAAGGAGAGATATGAAAGAAGTAGTGGCTATAACACATTTTTCTGAATTCTATGCAACCACATTCAAAACCCTGTAGGACATATCATCTATTTGGTTTTAAGATGCAGATTTGTTTCTGTTCAAATAAATACAAGATTATCCAGGCCTTTTTGCCAAAGAGCAGACTGGGGTTTCCTACCTCTGCCTTGTGGTGTTGGGTGAGAGTTGGGCTGGCATGTAATCTGTTGAACTCTGGAGAATCTCATTTAGACTGGAATTGCTTGACCCTGAAGGGAGTGGGGTGTCAACAACTGCAAGAGGAAAACACAAAGAACGAAAAGAATGCAAGTGGTGTGTTCAATTCAATTTTCAAAACACGACGTTGTGATTACAACTGCTAAAATGAAGAAATGAAGAGAAATAGTTTTGAAGATCTAATATAAATGCAAACACAATTACATTTTTAAGACATTTCAAATCTCAAATTTCAAAGGACAATTCCCTCTGGGTTGTGATTTGCATGACACATAATCTATTCACACTTATTACAATTACATTTAGGGTTTTGGAAGACTCTTGAAGATAACAATGGTTTCCTTTAAATAAACCGACAGTCCCACAGATAATCTGTAAAAAAAACTGCTGGATACTATATATTTAATCTGTTAAAGGCTTCAGGTCACAATCTGGAAAAAAAAACCCAACGCAACTCAACATGGCTAATATGAATGCAACCTGGATGCCTTCTCATGATGTTATTACACATATCACTGCTAAGCTATGTCCTACATTGTTGTATCCCCCCCCCCAAAAAAAAAATCATAGCTATGTGTAAATAGCCAATAATGTGCCTTCAGTAATAAGGCGGTGGTACCTTCCTGATGATTAATTGCAAATAGTTCACATACGGTGATATGAATAGGCCTTTTAGCAACATTCTTTAATTCCAGCAGAAACATTATCAATGAACTGGTTATGAGTTGTTCTTGAATGTGCAGATTTAACATACTGTTGAGGTATGAGAGGTAATAACAAAGAGGAAATAAAATGTTTAAGAGGACTCACTCGCTGCATTAGCAGGCAGAACAGGGGCAAAAACGCTCTCTGCAAAATCCTCAAACATAGTCTGTTCAGTGTGTTGTTGAATGATGGTCTCAAGGCATTTGGCCCGTTCCTCATAGCTACATAACAGTCAAGGTTACATAATATAAACGTGTTTTAAAAGATTGTGAAATATGACACATTTCTATTTCCATGGTAAAATTATCAAAACTAGAGTTTGGTTATCGAAATTTAAAGCGATTGTCAAACCTGTGTGCCACTGAGTTGAAGCACTAAATCTAATAAAGTTGTTTTCCCCAATGACACATTTCTCAAGAATTAACTTGTTCCATCTATACTTAAGATTGTCTCGTCTGCAAATATAAACACAAATCTTTATCTCAACATGTCCAATCAGAACATTTACCAGTTTACTTCAGCATACCTTTATAACATTTAAAGCATCTTTCATACACAGCATGTTTTTGTTTGTTTGTTTTTCAAGCAAAGTCAAAGTACTAAGAAAAGGATACAAAGCATGATAGAGAGGCATAAGGGAACGCTTCAAGCGACTGGCATTTATAGCTGTTGCTCTCCGAGGCCCGACAGAACAAGCTGATCAACTATTGCACCATCAAAGAGAGGGCCGAAGAAAGGGATCTAATCAAATTGGTAAAAAAATAAAAAGGCAACGGTGATCAAATTAAACATAACAGCATCATAAAATATGTGTAAATGGTTAAAAGCAGAGAAAAGAAATTTGAAAATTTCCCAGTCTTACAATTCTATCACTACTCATCTTTTTTACTTTCTTTTCACATTGGGTGATCAACAAATACAAGTTGCCTTTAACATGCTCAAAGTGTGTTTACAAATAATCAACTTGTCTCTTATTTCCCTTCCTAACCTTTAATGTTTCTGTAAGCGTGTGTAACACTGTAATTATAAAGTTGAATTAGCTGACAAGGAAAACTTCATTAACTTCATTAAGACATAAGTTGATAATTTTTTTACAATATTCAGTAATGAATCTGTTTAACGTCACCTCTGGTTTTCTATTGATTTGAATTCTATACAGTCCAGACGGCAGAGGGTAGATGACAATGACAATGTCGCCAAACTCGGTGGGAATGATGCCCTTCCTGTAGTCGCGACTGTGTTCTGACCATACGATGTGGACTTCATCATTGCCTAGGTGACGCATCTGAAAGATAGAAAAAATAGGATTTCACACATTAAATCTTCAAGTGCTTCTCCCTCATCTAACAAAATTCTTGGACAGAAACATTTTCATGAGAACATAAGTCTTCATACTGCCTTGGTGGAGCATATAGAAGCAAAATTTACATTACAGTGATATAATAATTAATATTATATTTTTGTTACTGATACACTATTTCAGTAGCTACTGCTATATAAAATATATAATGATTCCCATCATGACATTTAAAAAAACAAAAACAAACACAAATGAACAAATTATGTTTTTTTTTAATGTTGAAAACTCAAAGAACTGGTTACCAAATGCATAAAGCACAAGGTGAGATTTTTATATGTCAAGGTATTTTACATCAGCTCATATGCATAGCATTTTAATGACCCTTACAAAAACAGTGCACTTTTTAAAAATGAATTATATCATCTACAAGATTATGAGATCAATGCAGGACTTAAAAAAAATGTACATTAAGAACAAAATGAAAACGCTGTTGTCATTAACCTGGTAATACTGTGTATCTTAATTATCTTTCATCAATCTTCTTACTCTCTCCCCCCACCACCTTAAAAAAAAAAAAAAAAAATTACATGGTGACTTCCGGTGGAACTTTTCTAAATCATTTTGTGAGCACAATTACTCACCTTTATATGCCAATCATTTCCGGCAGAAGGTATGCGCGTTGACACGTGAAAAATAACTTCACACGTTGAATCAGCCCAGTAGGGAGCTGTAGTGCCTGTGGTTTTGTTCTGTTGCAAACCTCCCATGAAACCCTGATGTGTCTCCAAGTCAATCTGACAAGAAAAATAGCCCATTGGGAATACTTCCTTGACTCAATTTGTTTTTTTGTTTGTTTTAGTTATTCTTTGACTAATATCTAAGTACTCCTTAAATAATATACCATGAATTATACTGGGCAAAAAATAAAATGCAACATTTTACTCAAACACTCATAAAATGTGAACTACTGTTACCAAAATTGGTGATGTTTCTGCCTAGATGAATGAAATCAAAAATCTGGTTTAGGATGAATCACGACTCTAAGATAATCAAATTCATAATCAACCTTGCTTTTTCACTTGTTTTAACATTACATACACTTTCAAACTTACACAAAGAACAAAAAGGTAGTGAAGATACATATAATAAAAACCATCTAAATTTTTTTTTTATGGTAGATCTTATTTCCAGTTACCTCCCATCCAAGGCCAGCAACAAAATTCTCAAAATCTTGACTACCAGCATTGTTACTGAGAATGGAGTTTTTGTCCTCCTGTCCTTGAGCAATGTAGATCACAGCGATTTTGTGAGTTTCGCGACTGAGCAAGAGTACAAAAGCACATGAAACAACTTTATGAAGGTGAAGTATTTAAAGAAAAGAATGTCTCTACTTTTATTTTCTTAATTTCCAAGGCATTATCTACATATGTTTTTGATAACAAAAGTAATATATCGAGCTATGAGATTGAAAAAAAGGGCAAAAGCCTTATTTCATCCCAATGTAAAGATTTGGTCAGTTAAGAATATGTTGCCAAGAAGTCTAAAACATTGCTAAATTTGTTTCTACAAGAACAACATTTTGTTCCGCTATCTGTTACTATTTACCTAAAAGATTCACTAATCTCAATCTGGTCTAATGAATAGGAACTTACCATTTTTGAGCATCCAAGTTTTTCAGTTCTCTCAATACTTTATCACTTTTCTTTAGAAGATCAAAATGACAGCTTTAGAGAGAAAGAATGGGACAGAAGAATGTCAGTTTTCGTTGGTAAAACATTTCCTAATGGACAAATATTGTTTTTTTTTTAATGCTTCATAGATTCTCTTTATGGACAAGTAAAAATACAAGTTAACAATTTTCAGAGGAGTCCCTTCTTTTATTTTGAATGACGCTGTTCATTTTACTTCTATTTACTTTTTTGCACTTCAAATCAAAGCTATTCAATGAAAGTATGTAACACATTCACTGTGGTTCTGTAGAACATCTTAGTGAGGGTATTGCAAAAACTGTGTTTTTTCATCAAATATATTCTTTTACCTCCGTCAAGATGAGCCATCCACTATTTGACTAATTTCGTTTGCAACCCATTGGTATATCAAAACATTACACAAATATGACAGGAATAAAACAAAACATACCGCTTCTCCCAAGACAGGAGGCCGGTTTGATCAAGGAGGAGACGACACATCTGAAATGGTGATACTGGATCTTGACTTTCTGCTGGCATTTCAGGTGGGGCCACCATGCTGAAAATACAATGGGTGTGAATTACAATAAAGACTGTATAAAGAATCTAAAGAACACAATTTCAATATAAACATTGAATTTATCGGTTGGATTAGATAGCATACAATTACCTAAGATTGACCCTGAACTACTTCTCATTACTGCTTTTTGCCTTCTTTCTTTTTTTCATCATTACGTTTACAGAGCCAACCTCCCCATTGTGGGTCCCAGTCTCTGCGCTGCCTATTTCCCCATCCAAAGATGAAAAGGACAAATATGATTCCCAGCAACAAAATAGTTGCTTTCATCAATTACAAGTACAATGGAAGATAAGAATTAAAATATTCAATGCCTAAAACATTTCAAACTATCATCACCACAATTATCATCATATGGAAAGAAGATAAAGCTCATTTCATATAACAAAGCTGCCAGTTATAAATAAACTCATCTATAAATAAATTCATCTTTTTACATTCTAATTAAAAGGAACAATAAATGTGTCTCACAGAAATATAATGAAAAGTGAATATTGGAAGTGAAAACAGAACATAAATGAGATAGAGAAAAAGAAATATTCATCTAAGTCTCCTTTTTAAAAAACAAAAATAATAATTTCAAAAGTTTCTCTTTGCCCAATTTTATGCCTTATCTTTTATCTACCTCACCATCTATTACAATCTTTACTATTGGTTTTCAGACTAGAATTCAAAAATGGCATACAAAAAGCATCTTTAAATACATGAATGAGCTTAAACAAATACTTTGCTTTAAACATTGACGGCTCACAATAAATTTCATTTCATCTTTACTTTTTCTCTCACATGTTTCATAAGTTTATCAATTACTAGGTTAAAATATTTTTGGATAAAATCTCTTACAAAACAACTTCACCAGTGGTTTGAGAAAAGTAAGTCACATATAAATACAAGACTAGAGGTTCAATAAGTGTTCTTTTGACATACATATATCCTAAATCCATGGATGTTACTAGTCTGTCCCAAAACAGGCACATGTTTTGTATCTACCCATGTGCACTCAATGTTGTCATAAGTGTTCCCAGCCTTTTTGCAACTAGGGGCCACAGTTTATGCCTTGCAAGTTACAATAAAAAAAAACTTCAAGCCTCCGTTTTAGTACTGAGTACTTCTATTCTTCTTCATAATAGCTGACTGACTCAATTCCTGAGTATTACTGTCAGCGTGCATATTTTAAAAAATCTTACCCCAAACTGTTAATCTAAATCATGATTTTAAAATGACGTGATTTATGCCGTTTTTAAAGTCTTCTGTGCTACTGCTGAGTTTGAATTCAGTTGGCAGTCTCTTCCCAGCCTGACTGCACTAGAATAAAATGAGTTTGAAGATGGAAACATGCATGTTCCATGATCACATGATATGTAGGGCTCATGACCCTCTATTTCCACTTTGCAGTTCCTTCAAGGCCATGGTTTCTATGGCATAAAGCCGAACAGGGGATAATGACAACCTCCTGGACAGGACGCCAGTCTGACGTAAATTTTTACTACCAAGCTAATGCTTGTACCCATTTGCACCTGGGTCGAATGGGGAAATGCATGTTACGTCGGGCCTGGCTTTGTCAATATTCGAACCCAGGATCTCATGATCCCCAGTCTGGCAGCTTAACCACTCGGCCACCGATGCCACAATTATTTCCACTTTAAGGCCACACATATTATAATGTGTTGTTTTGCCTCTGTTATCACAATTGCATGCCTTCAACTTTATTCTTATGCTTTCAGTACTCAAACAGAAGATCTCTATTGGCAATAAAAACATCCAGGTGCATCAATTAATTTTGCTTCTTCACATTCTTAACTAACTACTGCTGAATCTTTCATATTGCTAAGCAACAAAAAATGAGTTATCTGAGCATAAAAAAGCAAGGTAAAGATAGCTGATAAATTTGCTAATATACAGCAATCTGCTCAATTAAATGTAAATGTAACTAAAAAATCGCACACACACAAAATAGCAAAACTTTCTATTGACAAAGTTGCCGTGAAAATATTATGGTGAATAAAGAATTATCAAAAAAAGTTTTACTTATAACAGACAAATATAAATGAAGTGATCCAAAATCTCTGACAAAAAATGAAGATATGATTGACATTCAAATATCAAATATTCTACAAAAACAAAGGGGGGGGGGGGAGATAGAAAATGTCAAGACAGCTGAAGCAGTGAAAACATATAGATAGATAGATAGATAGATAGATAGATAGATAGATAGATAGATAGATAGATAGATAGATAGATAGATAGATGGATGACTGGATGGCTGAATGGATGGATAGATAGAGAGAGACACGAGAGAGAGAGAGAGAGAGAGAGAGAGAGAGAGAGAGAGAGAGAGAGAGACAGAGAGAGAGAGAGAGAGAGAGAGAGAGAGAGAGAGAGAGAGAGAGAGAGAGAGAGAGAGAGAGAGAGAGAGAGAGAGAGAGAGAGAGAGAGAGAGAGAGAGACAGAGACAGAGAGACAGAGACAGAGACAGAGACAGAGAGACAGAGAGAGAGAGACAGAGACAGAGTGAGAGAGAGAAAGGGAGAGAGAGAGACAGAGAGAGAGAGAGAGAGAGACAGAGAGAGAGACAGAGAGAGACAGAGAGAGAGAGAGAGAGAGAGAGAGAGAGAGAGAGAGAGAGAGAGAGAGAGAGAGAGAGAGAGAGAGAGAGACAGACAGACAGACAGACAGACAGACAGAGAGAGGAGGGAGGGGTGAAAGAGAGAGACAGATAAAGAGAATGAGAGATAAGAGACAGAGAAATAAGGAAATAGGTGAAATAGAAAAGAATCAACTTTGAACAAAACACTTCACGTGTTGAAATCTATCCAACCAAACACACTTTGAAGTATGAAACATTAAAGTGAGCACTTCCTCATTCCATTGTGCAGACATCAATGATAAAACAGAAATGTAAATAAAATCCTAAATTACAGTAGCCTCAAAGTTATTCACTCCTTATAAATGAGTTCTCCAAGTGTTATGCAGGGGGAAGGGAGGGGGGGGTTATCTTGTAAGGGCAGGAATTTGTGGAAGTCTATATATAGGTCCTGGCCATTACGAGAGAGTATGTACCCATAACCATAACTGTCTGGTTTTGAAAGAAAGAAATTGAATGCAAACTACATTCCTTGTTTAGAGATAAGGTGAAGTCACTAAATTATCCTTCATGATTCTCTGGGGTTTTAAACTAATTTTGGTTAAGATTTGAAAGGTGACGTTATGTGGACTGAAATCACTATCAAAAGATAACATTATAGATATTTGAAACATGAAAACGTAACTGTGTTATCATATATTGTAACTTTAAAATGATTGAATTTATGACTAATAACTATTGTTTTCATTAGCAACGTTCAATATCTATCTTCTGCCATTCTACTGAGGAAGCCATTAGTAGAATTGTTAAAATCAAGACAGTTATAAGACTCTGTGATCAAATAAGATACCTCAACCTATATTACAACTTTTTCACTACAGTAAATAAGTACATCTCTGGTCATGCTCCAGCACAAGGTCTGATGCTACAACAACCCCCTGCCCCCAATTTCAAATTTACTCTCTTCTCCCTCTCATGTGACACTACTTGCCCAGGTAGAAATCTATGGCTTAAGATCATCATTTCGTTCTCTTACTAAGGTCAAAATATGAATGAGTTAGAAGGATCGCTTGATGGGCAATGCTAAAATAGCATGATAGATAGATACATCACATTTTTGTCCCTGCTCAAAATAATGCTTTCCAAAAGCGTGTTGCTCTTTGCTGTAGGCAAACAATTTGGAAAGAAAGAAAAATTTATTTATAAAAATAATGTAAAAAAAAAGAGGAACTCTTGATTTTAAAAATCTCAATCCCTCCCTCCACAGGCCTTGTACTTGAGCAAAGATCACAGCATTTGATATGGCAGGAAGAATATTCTTACATGAAAGGGTGGGAAATATGTAGAAAATGTGAGGATACAACGGGATATAAAGTACACATGTTGTATTAACTTACTGTTCAGATTCCTTTTGCCTTCTACAAGGCCATGGCAAGCAAAAGGTAAAAAAAATTAAATAAATAATGGAGAAAAGGAACACAAACGAGAACAAGAGAGAATATGATTGAGAGCACACTCTTGATAAAGAAAAATAGAAAAAAATCATAACATTATACATGATGCATATCTTAAAACTTCAGAGTAAAAGAGGTAAAACTAGAACAAACAATACATTTGAAACCATAGCAGTTGAAAGATAACGGTACCAGACTTTTTTTATGAGAATTCCATGGCGAGTTGGTTGGTAAGGCAATAGCAGATTAACAAACAAGCTAGCATTGTATGGTTTAAAAGCTGTGAAGGAGGTAGGTAGCACTGTTCACTTTCTTGGAGTGTTTTATTATTATTATATTGTTATTATTATCTCGCATTCCTTACAATGTGACACATTGGAACATTATAATAATAAGTTGTGAGATATTGGCTCATTCAAGATGATGAGCAGTAATTCTATGACCATGGGGCAAACCAAGGGGAAAAAGAAAAAAAAAAAGTTGCATGCATATCAGTAAGCATGAAATATTGAAAGAATTTTTAGATAGAAAAATCTTACTTGATATCAGCTTTGTGGGCTGCGCCGTGTTCCTTTTCCATCGTCTCTTGTTCCTCTACCATGCATGTCAAGCCTTTCTCTGCATTCTCCACCAGATCCTCTGGAACCGCTGCTGAAATGTTGAGTGGCTTCCCTGGGTGTAGGAGACATTCAGAGCTTGTGTCGCCAATGTACGCCAGCATCTGTTTTGTTTGAAGTCATATAGGAGGAAAAAGATGAGTACAGGTTCGCCTGATACAACAATGCTAAGAAGTGACGGATAATGACATCAAATAATTTGAAAACCCCCACAGAAACAAAATCAAGACAAACACAAGAAATAGACAGGAAAAAATCTTTGGACACCATGGGGATTGAACCAGTGACCCTTGCATATCCCCATGACCTTAAAAATAGGCAAGAAAACAAGTATTTTTTGTTTAATTAAAATGCACCCACCATACGCACTGATATCAGGGTGAATTAAGAGGAAACAGCAAGATGAAAGATAACGGGAAAAGTGAAAGGAAAGAACCTACTAGCAGCACCCGCCAACCACTTACAAGAATTCAAGCATTACGGAAATCGCCATTGCCTTGAAAAGTGACAGATACTCATGGCAAAGAAGCAGGTGTAGACTCGTTTTACAGAGTTACATACTAGAGGTTCAGGGGGTAAGGTCTTCACGTGTCTATGAAAAATCCACTTACAGTGTTGAGAACATCTCCAACCACTTTGCCGCCCTCAAAGGAAGGAAGTTTGCCCTTGGGGTGAGCAGCAGGAAGAGACTCTTTTGGCATGTCACATTCCTCTTGGATGAGAAGAGGCTCTAGCTCGGCACCAGCAGCCAAGCCAAGCAGTGTTTGGGCATCTGAATGAGAGAAAGGGATGAACGATTTTACATATCAACGCATTAAAAAAAGGATGATGATAACACTTCAATTATTTTCGGGTGACCACGGTAGCTGCGTGATTAGGCTGCAGGATGTGGGACCATGAGGTCCCAGGTTGGAATCCTAACAAGCCAGATCCCACTTTGTGTTCTTTGGGAAAGACAAGCAAATGGGTACAAGCACTAGCTTGAGAGTAAAACATGTGTCATACTAGCGTCCTGTCCTGGACGCGATTATTGTCACCTGTTCTGCTTCGCGCTGTAAAAACCAGGATAATCTCCGGCTCTATGTGTCATAATGGCTTTGAAGGAACTTTACTTACCCTTTTCAATCATTTACATCAATAAGGCATCTTGAGACTTTCCTCGATTCATTTGTAGTGAAAATCTTGTACACATTCAAAGTAGATTGAAGTAATAGTAGATACGAAAGCACATTTATTGCCTCCTTTTGGGAGGGAAAGTTATGTACAGAAAGCACAATCACATACAAAAATTTTCCTGGAGATAATCTATTAGAAAGAAAAAGATGTTCCTTGAGTGAATGTACTCACTGTGTCTGGAGCTTTCTTTCGTGCACCAAGGTGGACTGTACAGCACAGAATTCTCCCAACAATACTTTCCACAAAGATCCCTGACAATAATACGGCAAACAGTGCGTGCTGTCATCAGACCCGCTGTCACACCTCCACCAGGTGCATCCTTTGGGAGAGACAAAAGTAAAAAAAGAAAAAATCGTTAACTTTGCTCTTATGATTCAAATGTATTCAAGTCAAATGTATATAAAGCATTAACAGTTGTAAAATATTCGATGATCTTGGGCTGATGTTAATTGAGACAAATTTCCTTTCATGGATAAATAAAGTTTTTTACATTTGAATTTGAATAAAAATAAGATGTAAAATGTGGTACTAAAAATGTATTTTTAAAAATGTTTCCAAAAGACTATGATTTCACTCACATAATTTATAGCTAAGAGGGATTTTATTTTTTTGTAACATCACTATCCAAATTCACAAACACACTAATTGTTACATTTAGAAACACAACTTTCTCTAGATAGTATTCTTTTTTCCTTTAAACAAGTTCTTGAGAAGTTACTCTACACATGACAACAAAATGGAATGTAAAATAACACAGAAGGAAGCAGCCTTACTACTTTCCACTTTACAGCGTTTTTCAATTTATCAATTAATAATAATAATAATAATAATAATAATAATAATAATAATAATAATAATAATAATAATGCATTTATTGAGCGTCTCTCATCCACCAAAATGCTCGATGGTGCTTTGTTGTTAAATATCATTGACACAATTATAGATTATATAAAATGCACAGCAAAAAAAATAAATTAAATTGGTTACAATTTTAAAAACACTAAAAGTTTAATAAAACAGCTTTTAAAATAGGAGGAACAAAAAGCTCTCATAAATAGTTCAGTCTTAAAACATTTGAAACGAAGAGCTGCTTTTTGTTTTGAAAGATATTATTCCATAAAAGAGGGGCAGCATGACTAAACGACCTTTCAATAACAGATGATCTTTTAGTTGGCATAGTGATCAAGAGGGAATTTGATGATCTTGATACTCTTTTGGGATGGTAAAAACTGACCAGCTCTTGTAAATAGGATGGGGCAAGACCATTTAAACATTTGTAACAATAACAAAGGATCTAAAAATCTATCCTGTAACTTACTGGGAGCCAGCGTAGTTCTTTTAATACTGACGTAATTGGCTCACTTTGTTTAGGTAAGCTAATTATCCTAGCCGCCTTATTCTGAATTTTTTTTCAATCTCTGATTCAAATATTTTGGTGCAGATGTTAAGAGAGCATTGCAATAATTCATACAACTAAGAATAAGTGATGCAAGAAGCCTTTTTGTTGTTGCTTGGTTTAAAATAAATTGTATCTTGCTAATATTCTTCAAATGAAAATTGCAGCTCTGAATTATTCATCAAAAGTTCATGATCTAAATAACATCTAAGGTTTCAACATATTTACATATAACATCAATAATTGATTCTGATATCTTAACTTTTTAAACAAATCAAAAGAAATTTAAGCTTAACAATTTTGTATCAAGTCAAACCACAAATATTTTTCATAAGTTTACCATAGCAGGGAGTTCAATGAAAGATATCAGGCAGCGGTGATTCAAAACAAAAAACTGCAATGAAAAGAAGTGAAACAGCTTTAACAACGTTGACATGAAATCATGTTCATCATATATAAGAGACAATTATCTAATCTATCTAAACATTTCACTGAATGCTTTTCTTCCTCAAAGAAATAAAAATAAAAATTAACGGAGAATCACAAAGCTACCGTATATTATTTTATACTTCATTGTTTGCTTCTTTACATACTTGCACATTTGGAGCATTGAAAATATCTTGCTTGAGGTCATCTTCCATGTAATCTGGAAGATCATGATGTTCTTGCACTGTTGTGTGGAGGCGTGCTGCGCCAGAGCCCATAGGAAAATGCGACATGTGGTTGACTAGATGGGACATCAGCTACAATTGATGATAAAAACACCAAATAAGAAGCATGTGAAATTGTTCATAGACATCATGGATGTTTTTTGTTCTGTTAAGGTAAATTTTAGCAATCAGGGATAAAACTACCAACAGAATAATAGGAAGAAATGGAAAAAAATTTGAATTAATTTTAAAAACCATTTAAAACGAATTAATTTTAGAAAGCATTAGAGGCTGTATATCCATCCAACTGGAGTATAACTTTATGGAAGGATTACGTCTTATTCGTCAAAGATTTATCATGAGCTCATTTCAAATTTGTTCGATTCATCTAAATTTACCCCGTCCACAATATGCGGTGATCTCAAGGTGTAATAGCCAGATGAAAAATAAGTGAAAGAGTGAAAGGAAAGAAGTAGGGCCCATCAGCAGTGCTCACCAACTGCCCACCTTCATTATGAAAGAGGCAAAGATAAACAAGCATTACACTGCACCTTTAATGGCATGAACTATAACAACAACAAATATTTTTTTAGATCTTTACAATTAATAAAATAAACAGAATATTTATTTTTAAAACTACGCACTACTCTTGCTGCCAATTTGACAATGTCTGTCTCAGGTTTTCGTCCAATCTCAGGGGAAGAATTCTTGCCATGGTCGGCGACAGATTCTGGCAAGGTAGCTTCAGCACTGAATGGTCTCTGGTTAGACAACTGTCCCTGAGGTGTGCCTAATCCCCCTGCGTTTCCCAAATATTGCTAAAATCAGTGTCCAGCAGAAAATCTGACAACGACTTGCTGACACGGGTCAGGGACGATGAACTGTGGCCAGTGACGGCTGAATGAAGGACCTGAAAAAACGAGACAAAATGGTTGCATCTTACTAAAAGGCTTCTTTGAAATCATTATCAAAATAAATTGTTATTAACTGATCAACACGAGGATTATGGCAAATAAACTGAATGTCTCTTATAACTGAATATCAATGCCATCAAAATGTAAGCTTTTGATTGTACAGTGAAGCTCCTTCAAAGCCTTGATAGCTATAAGGCATAAAAAGAACAATGCTGAGATAACTAATGAAAATAAAAAGGCGCTATCAACATGCGAGAGTAAACAGGGAAAGATTTTTTTGTTCCTCTTGTTCAAGTGACATTCTATGAAACATTTCCTAAGAAACCGAGAGGAAAAACAAATTTTTAAAAATATGATATGCACTCACCCGAAACACTTTGTATATACAGCTTTTTCACTTTCTGATGTCTCAATCAGCAGTGGCATTGGCATGCGGAGACACCACTCCACCATGCAAAACATCATAGACACAATCAACTGGAAGAGAGAGAAAAAAATATGTATAAATGTGTGGTAACATTATAAGAGGACTGGACTCAAGAATAAGGAGTTGTATTTAGGTAACTGTTGGTGTTTCTTTGATTGTCACAAGATTTTCATAAGTCAGTACACAATTATCTTATGGCAAAAGCCCTGGACAATGACAAATGCCAGTGCAAGTGCCAACATAACAACCTTTCGATCACTGCTAAAACAAATATTGCCACGAGGGGACATCTCACTCTTCCTGGAATTTCTTCCAATGGCTAATTATATGTATTGCAATGCATAGCCTGAGAAATATCTTGCCAGATTGTCAAAGGAAACATTCAAGGATTTACTAGGAAATTTGTTCATTTTCATCAAGACGTATTATAACCCAAATGCTAAAGGGCAAAATGGCAGAAAGAACACATTATTCTTTCACACTACCCTCAGGTATGTTAGAAAGTTTCACAAATCTTTGAGCCTGCGACTATCTCTACCATTACTATAACTACAATGATGATAGTTTGATGCTTATCACAATGTGTATTACATCTGTTCCTATAACTACTGATGATGATGATAATGATGATGATAATGATGATGATGATGATGATGATGGTGATAATGATGATGGTGATGTAATGATGCGATGACGATGACGATAATAATAATAATAATAATAATAATAATAATAATAATAATAATAGTATTCCAATAGATGTCACATTACCCTTTTCTCCTCATCCGAATTAGTAGCACCATGAGAAGGTATGAGACCAGAAATTGTTGAGGCAATGGCCTGATGAAAAATAGCAAAATTAAGGGAAAATACAATTTCAACCTCAAATTGAATGATTCCTACTAAAAATCAATGCTAATCTGCTGGTAGACTTCAATTTCTGTGTCCCTTTTTCTATTTTGTCTTTTAACTATTTACATCAAGCAAAGTTTACAAGAAAAATAACATTACTGAGCTGCAGCAGGTGAACTTCATTGTTACAAATAGAAAACAAGGGTGATAAGCACTTGTTGACAGCCAATTCAAATTTTAGTTATGATATTCTTTCCTCGTGCGAACAAATGATGTCTTTTATAAATCAATCAAATGATGTCTACTGTAACGGAATTAAATGGTCTCTATTGTAAATCAAATCATATCTATTGTAAATTAATTAAATGATTGTAAATCAATTTAATGATGTCTATTGTAAATTAATTAAATGATGTCTATTGTAAATCAATTAAATGTCTATTGTAAATCGATTAAATGATGTCTATTGTAAATCAATTAAATGTCTATTGCAAATCAATTAAATGATGTCTATTGTAAATCAATTAAATGATGTCTATTGTAAATCTATCTTCCTTGGGGGGGGGGTTCCTCTCACCTTTTTAATCTTAACAGTGTACCACATTCCTTTGACCACTTATTTCCATATCTAAAATCATAGAAAGAGTTTCCTATGATTTTTTTGTGTCTAATACAGGAGAACCTGAATTAACTTCATTTTTTTTACCTCTGTAATTTTCTTTGGCATCTGTGGGTGGTAATCTAAGAGCCGGTCAACATGATCACAGAGCAAATGAAGCATATCTGAGGCAACTTTGGCCACTTTCTTGTTTACACACTGAAAAGAAAGAGTGTGTTGTACATAACATGTTTTTTCCAAATTTGCATTGAAATAATACAAAAAATAATAAAATTTATGAGTAATTACTTTCAATTCAATTCAAAATACTTTTACTTAAAACATTAACATCATACAGGACTGATAATAACTTCTTGTAAAGCTAGAGACAAAATCACATATGAATTTCTTTGCTGAGGTTTATTGACGTTTTTGATGCTTCCTAGAAAGAGCAGGGTGCAGTACAACAGAGCAGACATTCAACCTCAGAATACTATGTGAGCAATACCTTCAATATCAGCAAGATCTCTTTAATGTCTTTATTGACTTTAAGAAGACATTTGACAGGGTATGGCTTGCATCTTTATGGGCAACAGTAAAGTTGTACATCAATGCAAACCTGATCAGACTCTTCGAACAGCTATACAGCAATGCCACCAGTGCAGTGTATTACAATAGCATCATTGGAGAAAGATTTCGAACAACAATTGGAACAAGGAAGGGATGCCCACTCCTCTCCAACTCTTTTCAACATCTTCCTTGAGAGAATTATAACTGACACCCTAGAACACCATAACGGATCAGTCGTTATTGGTTGCAGAATAACTACAAACCTTCGCTAACAAATGATATTGACAGATTGGCAGGATCATAAAAAGAAATCACTGATCTAGTAGAACACCTAAATGAGACTTCAAAAACTTACGGCATGGAAATCAGTGCAGATAAGACCAAAAAGATGACAAACAACACCAACAGCATCAGCACTGATATCAGAGTCAATAAAAAGAAATTGGAAATAATTCAAAACTTCAAGAATTTGGGGAGGGCTGGGGGGGGGGGGGGGGGGCATTGTATCGGACCAGGGTTCTAAAGCAGAAGTATGAAGGATTGCAGACAATAACAGCACTTTCAAATCTGAACACCATATGGAAAGATAGAAATATTTTGCTCAGCTCCAGGAACAGACTGATACGCTCCCATGTTAAATCTATCTTATTATGTGTCTGTGAATTATGGACCCTCACTGCAGAGTTGGAGAGAAGCAACCAGAATGAGAAGCTTCTGAAAAATCCTCAACATCTCCTACAAAGACCACATATCAAACGAAGACATACGCAGCAGAATACAACAAGCCATTAGGCATTACAAAGACCTTATAACCACAGTGAAAAAGCGAAAACAAAAATGGTACGGGCATGTCACAAGATCAGAAGGACTTGCAAAGACAATCCTGCAACGCACTGTCCAAGGAGGAAGAAAGAGACAGACAGAGGAAAGAGATGGGAAGATAACATGAGTGAATGGACAAGTCTGAAACTCAGCAAGACTTTAAGACAGGCGGAACAGCAAGACGAATGGAGGAAACAGGTTATCAGATCATTGATGGCGCCTCCACGGTCGCCCAGATTATGGGACAAGTGAAAAGAGTGAGAAAGATAATTTTCTCATAATGATAAAATTATAAGTTTCCAATGAGAACAATGCTTCATTGCACCACATTAAATTCAAAGGTTCTTTTAATAAAGTTTTTGAAAGCTTGTAAAAGCCACAAAGAAGCAATTTCTAGTTTAAAAATTCAGCACCCTTATAATTATGAGCAGTAGGTACTGCTTGATGTACATATATGAGCTAAAAGGACTACACATCAACTTTTCTCACCATAAGAGCTCCTAATAACACATTAATAGCTTCCTTCATTTTTGGATGCATCGTTTTATGACTGAGCTCTCCATATAAAAAGACACACACACTGCTAACAGCCACACATCTGTGAAGATAATAAATTGAGAGACACTTCTGTAAATGATAAAAAACAAGACAACAAGAAAAATCCAACAAACTATGGCTTAGCCACATTGTTATTCATAAAATCTAATGTTAAAAAAAGTATGGTGGAAATAGAACTCTATTGGACTCAGCAGTTTCTCCCTCTTCTTGTATCATTTCAATTTGAGAAAATTTTATACATAAATAAAACACAAATTGGATTTATCAAATGACTTTGAAACGAAAGAAAGTTAAGCCAATGATAGGCATAAATCCACCATAAATCTTTACACTTCAAAGCTTTATGTTGGACTGCACTGATAAACAAAATGAATGTAGCTTGATACCACATTTTATTTACACATGGGCTACACAAACACATCAACAATTGTCTATGAATCTACCTTTTAAAGTAATTAAACACATAAAAATTCAGGGCAAAACCAGACATCCCAAATAAACTCTATATAAAAGTTTTTAATGTTTGATCCTATAGCTTGCAAAAAAAAACAACAACAAAAAAGCAGCCACGGAGACATCAAATTATGCAGTCAATACATAAATCTTTTTTAAACAGTGAAGAAGATCATAGGTCATAATATTACATATAACAAATTATAGTAACAACTACAACTGAGCATACAGAATTCTCTTAGCCAAGACCTACCTTGCCAGACCAGCTGGCTCCCTTTTCCCAGCTTTGAGGAGCAAATCAATGATTGATTCCTTCAGCTGCAAAGAGGGAATGGAACTGATTTCCATTGACTCGGATTCTAAGACGGGAACCTCGTGCAGATGGTGAGGATAACATAACAACGACCCAAGAACAGTAACAGCTTCCGCACGAGGAGGCTGTATTGAAAAGTTTAAATGCCAATTAGAAAGTAACCTTCATCTGTGGCTCAGTGAAATGGAAAGAGAGAGAGAGATGGAACAAATAAACAGACAGAGAAAGGTAGAAAGGCTGACAAGCAGACAGACAGGCATGGAGATAAGAATGGTTATGAGGAGGTACAGAATAATGTTCTTAAGTATTTCAGGCATTGCCCTTTACTAAGGATAACTAGAAACCTTGACATATTTTGTCATTCTCATAGAATACATTTTGCTCTAAAACTAAATACAGCAATCTGCAATTCCCGTAATCCTTCACTGCAGTCATGATCATACATGAATAATAGTACGTTAAGAACCTTTCAAATATCCAGTGATCATCCCATAAAAAATTTCAAATCGGGGCGTGTATTTCCTCTCACTATCACAACTCTTCAGTTCTCTGCTCTGTGAACCACTCCAAAACAGACCTGATAATTCAGCAACACAGCATAAAAAAACCACTAACAGAAAAACCAAACATTTTCTCACTGGCGCTAATATAATGCCCAAGCTTCTGTTCAAGACAAAATTCAATATGATTTTCAATGAGAATGATCAATTCTTACCTCCTTGTAGTCAACAGCGGAAATGATGGACCCTGCAGCCTTGATAAAATCTGTAGTGAGCAATAAACATCCTGGCAAGGATAGGGAGAAAAACTTTGGCCCACAGTCCCGAATGAGGACATTGACAATATCCTGATCGGTAGAAACCAAGCCAGCGTGGAGAATGAGGTAGAATTGAGACAGTAACTGCTGGAATGGCATTACTTCATGCCTTCGAAGGAGTGACTGACAAATAAGCTGGTATGCCATTAGCTTTCCACGTTTGAATTTGTTACTCAAGGACAAGCACTGTGAAAATAAAGAAAAAATAATTAATATGCCCTGATGTGGTTTCTTTCGAGGTAACATCTGAATAATCATTTATTAATACGACTTATAGGAATTTCAATATCGCGAGTTTCTCACCTGCTTATCAATGTCAGTCAAATACAGGTATAATAGCTTCAAATAGACTTGACAGTGCAAATGCTGACAAGATGTTAATCAAAATTTGTCTCCATTGATCCCCCCCCCCCCCCCCCCCCCACACACATAATTGACAAAGATAAAGATCCTCGAATGAAATACCTGAAAGAGCCATGAGGCAAATATATGTAATGGAGGAATCAACTCTGGAGGAGCAGGTGATGACATGTTGTCCTGGGTCACTCCTAAGTTGTCACTCATCTGTAGAGAATATTTTCCCAAATATATTTTGTTATCTATTTTCACAAAAACACTTTGTTATCTATTTTCACAAAAATATTGTTATCTATTTTCACAAAAATATCTGAATATGTATTTTGTTATCTTTTTTAGCAAAATATAATTTGTGTTTTTTTTACATAACATTTTGTTATCTACTTTCACAAAAATATTTTGTTATCTATTTTCGCAAAAATATTTTGTTATATTTAGAATTGCCTGGTTTATTTATTTATTTATTTCTTCTTTTGTTTATCTTCCTGTTCTTCTCTTTAAATAAATAAGGAAATTTGATGTGTCAATTTCAAGATGAGTTGCTTTATAGAAATAAAAATCTTACGAAAAAGTCAAGAGAGTGAGAGCAAATCAACGACACAAAGTACTCAAATTTTACCCGACATAAAGTATCCAGTAATTCCGCAAGAGCGTCAAACACAGTGGCATGAATGTCTGGATCTTCTATCGTGTTCACATCACCCAAACAGCCCAGCATTCTCTGCCATAGCACGACTGCCACATCAGGAGTCCAACCTGGCAAAGTCCCACCCGCCATAATGCTCCTCAGTTCATCTATGGAATCTACAGATACGTCTACGGCTGAAAAATAATTAAAAATTTTAAATACACACATACACCTTACTTATATACATGTACATACAACATTTGTGGTCATTTCAGAATGAATTAAGAGGAAACAGCAAGATAATGGAGATGTGAAGGAGTAAAAGGAAAGAAGTAGGATCTACCAGGAGCCCACCGCCTGCTCATACATACATAAATACATAATATTCAATTACATAATACATAAATGCATAAGTCCAATATAATGACAAGATGAAATAAAAGCAACAAACTTTCCTTCACTGAAAAAGTGGGCAACCTTTCATGTGAGGTGTAGGTGGGTGGATGTGTGTGTGTAGGCGCATGTATGTTTAAAAGATCAGAAATCTATTAAAGCCAAATCATCTCATTATGCCTACAATAATGCTCGCCTTGCTCAATAATGATAGTTCACAAAACCTCCCACCCACTCCCCACCAGCCAAAGCTTTGCCTATCGCATGTCAGATTAATACAACTGTCTGTCACTACGTCTAGAGTCAAAATGATTCACTCTCCCAACAGCTGACAGCCTTTCATTTCATGATCTAGGCCAAGGTGTGTTGTAAGTAAAATATTGATACCTGTATGGTAGTGAGTGAGGGTGGGCTTAAGAGTGGGGTAGTGGATGGAGGGTGGCATTTATTAAGGCAATGGGCGTTCATTAGGAAGAATGAGGTATATCATATCAGAACTGCAATGGAATTACCTCTGCTGACATTGTGATCATCTGGACCTGTAATATCTATATGTAGGGAATCTCTGTCTGGGGTGGGACTGTCTTTATGGTGTTCTCCTGAGATCAACATGAGAGGAGGTGAAGGACTTCGGCTCCCTGACTTTGATCGTATTGACCTCAGCGATGACGGAGACGGGGTTCTTGAATCTATTGCTAGTGACAAAAAGAACAAATATTAATGAAATATTTGCTGGCAAGAGTGTACGCAGCTCCCTAAACACATTTAAAAGTAATTGGGATTTTTAATTTTTTTTATTTAAACTCCTGTTCAAAGGAGTTCGGGTAGTAATCAAATCGATTGAGGAAAAGCTGCAACACGAGTCTATATGGGTATGTACTTTTTAAAACGAAGGAAAATGAATGAGATCATAAAAACAAATATTTCAAGTGAACACAATCCCTCCTTACCTCCCTCGCTCTCTTTCAATGGCATAAGAAATGAATATATCATCTAAATAAACCTGTACTTAATCTTGACAGCAAGAAGAGAACATAAGGAGATTACCTCGGGCACTGGAATATATCACTTCTTCAAAACTGCCCTCTCCTATGACAGAGTGTGGACCAACCATGCTACTCAGTTCAGCAGTACACGTCGTTGTTATCTCTGAGACCTCTACATCTTCTACTACATTGGCTGAAGCCCCTGTGTTGGGAAGAAAGAGCAGGTACACCTTTGTAAATTGTAGAATTTCGAATTCCTATCAAATTTAATTTTTTTACCTTCATACTGCATCTCCTTTACGTTCGCAAAACATAATCAGACATATGTTTATTCATATCATACAGACATTTTAAAAAAAAACTTTTTGACATGCATTTAGAATATCATGAAGAAAGAACAAATTTCTGCCGCATGCGCAGGCACCGAATGGTGTCACAAATCTGGCATTCCAATTTCTTTAGATGCAACACCCATGTTGTCCAAGTGAGCAAATAGGGTAACTTTTCTTGCCCAAGGAAAAACACGAAATGCCTGAAGTGGGGCTCGAACCCAGAAGCTCTGGGTCACAGTGCAATACCTTTAACCACTCTGCCATCTCGTCCCCATGAAAACTTTTATAAAAGAAGCAGGATCCCTTTAAGACATGACCATAAAAAGAATGTAATTGTTTATTTTCAAACTTCAATGTAAATAATCTGAGGCTACTCATCATTGCATCCCCATTTGGTATCATCCCATGACATAGTTTCCTGGAATAGGCAAAATCATTAAAACTATTGGCTTCAACACTAGCATATATTAAACACATTTTCTTTTCATTTGTTATGTCACAGAGTCCTTCTACCTACTCATGACTGCAAATTATTTATTTTTCATGAAAGCTACACATTACTGATGATTGTGCAGTAGTATTTTCAATGACCAATAATACATATTTCAAAATCATGCTCATGGAGAGTAAAAATCTTGCCTAATGCTGTAAATTTACCATCAGAAAACCTAATCAGATCCCAGGACCGGAAGAAGATATAAGATATAATGAGAAGGCAGCTGTGAATGCTACGTGAGGATATAAATTTGTTCCTTTTGTAGAAACTTGTGAAAAACAAACTTGTTTTCTTTGGGACTTATACCTCTAATGAAACTCATACAGATGGCCTCTACCTTTTAACTTCACTCCATGAAAAGCAGTAAAGAAAGAAGTCAGAAGACTATAAAAGACAAACAGGCAAGGGAACATTCGGAAACTTTGACTTAGAGTGATAAGGAATCATTATTTGGATCGGTGACCTTTGTTTAAAGATCATTCCCCTCCCATGAAAGGAGAGCCCACTATGAATAGTAATAGTATTAAGTCCCTTGTATAGCGCACTTAATCCATTTGGCATGTTCTAAGGTGCTTCACAGAAATCACATAATTGCATACAAGCCATCACATTAATAATAAGCTAGCCGTAATAGTTCTGCTCTAGGATTTGATTTAAATCAAATGAATTAAAAAGAATTTTCACTTATTTTGCTTGATAATGGTCATCCAAAACTACATGATTGATGATGAAAGAAGCATAAGACAAATCAAACTGGACATGACACATCTTGCTCTCTGCAGAGATTCAATCTGTTAAAATTGCAAATACGTTCTTTGGCACTAGTTTTCTTAAGGAATACAACAAAGGGTAAGGGTGTTGAAGGGATCTTTTCGTTTTCACAATATCTTTAATACAAACCATTTAACAACAAGTAAGTGATGCTTGCTCTGAGTGAAAATGATAGATGAATTATGTCTCTAACAACGTGAACACTAAAGAAGATGATTTTGTTTAATTGAAATTTACCCCGTCCACCATTGTGGTGATCTCAGGGTGAATTAAGCGGAAACAGCAAGATAAAAGAGAAGTGAATGAGTAAAAGGAAAGAAGTAAGACCCACCAGAAGCGTCTGAAAGCTACCCGCAAAGAAGATGAAAGAAAGAATTTGATTCCAAAGATTTCATGAATTTTGTTCAAAACAATCTTCAGGTGACTTTTGGATTAGATTGGTCCTATCTATAACTGTAACTATACATCAAGCACAACGTTAATCTACTGGCTGTTGTGAAGAGAAAGACACTGAATTGGTATGACCATAGTACTAGATCAAATGGCTATTACAAAATTATCCTACAAGGCAGCATGGAGGACATAAAGGAGTGAATAGGGAAGAGCTTTTCCCAGACCCAAACCCTGGCTCATGACTCATGGCTCTGAGAAAAGTGAAAGAAAATGCAGCACCCCCACGATTCTAGTGACTAAAGTTCCTTCAAGACTGTTACAGTCCACACAGGGCCGGAGCTTATCCCGGTTTCAATAGCGTGAAGCGGAACGGGTGAGAATAATCCTCCTGGCCAAGACGCTAGTCTGACGCAGATTATTACTCCCCAGCTAGTGCCTGTACCCATTTTCATTTGAGTAGACTAGAGAAAATGTGGCGTGTTAAGTGTCTTTCCCAAGGAACACAACGTCGGACCTGGCGTTGCCAGGATTCAGACTCGGGACCTCATGATCCCCAGTCTGGCAGCCTAACCGCTCAGTCACCGACACCACCACGACTCTAGAGGGCTATGGAATTGATGATGATGATTTATGACTGTGCTGATAACACAAACATGCTGATATCAATAGATTAGAAGTTAATGTATACCATGCACACATTGTAACATTGAATTAGTCTCTAGAGTTAAAGTAAGCACATTAAGCCATGGTTGGATCTGTCATTGAAAGAAAAAAACTGTGAAGAGAGACATATTGATGTAATAGTACGCAAGAAAAAAGAGTGAAAACGGCCATTGAATTTTCACCGTGAGCTGCAGAGCCAAGCAAGAAACCAAGGAACAATGAAGGGTCTAACATGAGCCCTTACTAGTCCCTCCTGCAACCTGTTTCATAGACTATCAATAAACCAACACAAGAAAAAAATAATAACAGATAAGCTTAATTTTGCAAAATTGTTTATCAGCTTGGGTGACATACCATTACCGTTGCATGCTGTTATTTGACTGGGAGTGATCTTCCCTTCACAATCCTCTTTGTTTGAAGACAGGGAAGGCAAGTCCCTCTTGTCTTTCACACCTGACCCTGACAACTGGTGTGGAGAGCTGGAGCTATTAGACACTAAATGATGAAGGGATGGGAATGGTGTGGATCAGGACATGCCAGGCAATGGTCAGGAGACAATACAAACTACACCGATCAACACAAGGAGAGAGAGGCATGGCACAATGATTTCAAACAGTGGGGCAAAGGGCCATGTCGGAAGTGACAAATAAGGACGTGGAACAGATATTGAGGCCGAGTTTGAGCAGACCTAGCTACCCATTTCAAAGCTGGGTCGGCAGGAGGGCCAGAACAAATTTCCCACACTGGGAATCGAACCTGGGCCTCCTGGGTGGAGGCTCAGACGCCTTACTAACTGAGATACCTGTGTCTACCATATGGATAAAGACGAGACAAACACAAAGGAATAAAAAAAACAAACTGCTAGTTATGATAAGATTAGCATGAACGACCTTGTTAATGAAACTTCTTACAAGGTTCATAGTGCCTTCTCTTTTCATGATGAAGAAATGTGCTAACCCCGAGGTCAAGGGTTCAATTCAAACTGGCGCCCAAAAATTGTCTCCGTTCATTCCATATTATTTGTCTCTTCCATGTCCCTATGGGATTTCAACATCTACTTTGTCCCGATAATTTCAGCAGTACACGAAGAGACAAAAACCATTCAGGATATCTTATCTAAAACATGAAGCACTGGTTTTGAGTCTAAATTTTGCAAGCACTATGTTACAAAATGTGTTATTCAATGTCACAGAATACTAGTAACAAAAAACAATCTCATGTGCTTAACTTTTTTCACATACGGAATTAGAAAATGACAAGCAAAAAGCGACTGGACAAACATGCTTTACTAGTGATGTATCAAAAGAACGTTATATTAAAAAACAAATAAAACATACATTGACCAAGATAAAAATCAATTCTGATGAACTGTCCTTCCAAGTAAGTCTAGCATATGCAGATTTTTATAATTATTATGGAACCTTTTGAGAATGTTCTTAGATTGAGACTGCATCTCATTTTTGTTAGTTTTCAAAATTAACTGATTTAATTTAACTTTTACCCACAACAAAATGAAGTTCTGTTTCTTTGTGTCACATGCCAATATAAAATGCTTCAAAGCATCTATTTCTTCATCCTTCACTGTTCCATTTATAAGATTTTAAAAAAAACCCAAACCCAAAATTTTGACAACTGAAAAATAAGACTGCTTTCTGGCTAAAACTGGCATCAATGATCCACCTGTAAACTCTCTAATACAGTGAAACTTTTATCTTATTCCACTATGAGTAGAAGCCCATATTTCTGGTCATCAAAGAAGTCTTGGAAGAAAAAAGTATCAGATTGTTATCACAAATACTTTTTCAAGTATATCAGTAAACAAAGGTCTCAAGCAGGATCTTCAACCGACTGTTAATGGGATGATGGTCAAAACATAAGACAACAAAGTAAATGCGATAAAACAATTTTTTTTTAAATAACTCTGGAGCTATTAAAACTGTTGTATACAAAAATAATTGTTAAATCCTGACATGATAAGGGTAGATTTGAGGGCACATTTCTTAGAATCATGTCCGCAAGCTTGCATTTCCTCACTTATTCAAGGAAGCTTTTTGGAACATTCTCCCCTACCTCTTAACTTTTCCAGCAGCTCACGGGGATCAGCAACAAGATTGCCTTCACTGCTAGATCGGATCAGGCACTCGGAAGAAGTGGACGGACATCTAGAATGGGCAGGGGAAGGTTCTCCACTCAGCGACTTCTGTTTTGACAGGTCAGGTCTGCCTTTGCTTCCTGCACCTGGGGAAAAGAAAAGACATTATCAAAAAAAAGATATTACCAGCTTAAATTTCCATAGTGTTTGTTTGTTTCATTGAAATTTACCCCATCCTCAATATGCAATAATTTCAGGGTGAATTAAGAGGAAACAGCAAGATGAAAGATAAGTAAAAGAGTGAAAGGAGAGAAGTGAGATGGACCTAGCTTCAGCACCCTCTAACCGCCCAAAATTTCCATACAATTTCAAAAGAACTGCATGCTTACATCTGTATTGGAAAAGAGATCACTGCCCTGAAGATTAACTTTGTTATTGAAACTTTTATAAAACGCTTACTGCTGTTGTCTTATATTTTACTATGGATTTTTGTAGGTTTCACACATTCTGCTGTTTTCACTGTCTTACCATCACTTTTATATGTTGGAGTCCTTTCAAAAGCCCTTGATATGTCTGGAGATGGGGCAGAATTTGTAGATGAACGCAGAACATTTGTTGGCTGTCCTTCATTTGAACTCCAGCCTCTTGAAAAACTCTTTTCAAGCTTTATTCCTCCCTTACCTGCTGCTGGTTTGCTTTTGGTGGATTCTGTTTTTTTTTTTTTTAACAAAACACAAACAAACAAACTTTTTATTACCTTTCACTTGAAATTTTTATTTCAAATTTTGCATTACATTCATCATTGTTGCCTTTCCAGCAGCATATACCAGGATAAAGGTCAAGAACAACAAATTTCACTTGGGCATTTCTCGGCAAGTCCTTCCCTAAAAGACCACCTCTTTTCAAATCACAGTCAGGAGAGAATTCTTGATGGAAGATGAAGGCCTTGGTCAAGTGGTTTCCTTCAAGCTTTTAGCACTTAACGTCATCCATCCTGTAACAGGAACTCTATTTTCTCACCAGCTGGTGTTATGAGTTTGTGCTTCTGTAGCAAAATTTCTTTACACAGGAGGGGTTTGTAGGCTCTACACCAATCCCCAACCCTGAGGACCAGCTGACCCAGTGATGGGAACCACCTCCTAATTTGACATTTAGTCACCTCATGTGACATGCTGGTGCCACACTGGGCATTATCTTGCACCTTTTTTGTTGATAGACCCCGCTACCCACAGGGGAATGGTCTTCAACATTAAAACAAGTTTTTTTTTAAATATAAAAAACATAGAAAAACAACAAGTAAATAAAACCTGATAACTCTACAACACAAATTGCCCTTTCTGGATGACAGATATACAAAATTAATCCCTCTTAAAAACAACTGAATGATCTCATCATACAGATAAGGAAAAACGGTCTTATATGTATATATATTCAGGTTTGTTCTCAATCGCTATTTTGTTTGATATTATCAGTTTACAACTTTCTTATACCGATCAAATAAATATCTATGATATGTTAAAAATCCAGAAATTAAATATGTATGTGTCACCTACCTTTGCCTCTCCTTCGCTTCTCTTTCTGCTCACTGAGTCGCTCCAAAGGTAAGTCATTCAAATCAAGGCCATACACTTGTCGAGCCAACACACGTGTCAAAGTCTCCATTGTTTTCTATTCAGAGAGGGATGAGACATCAAATAATCCTTCATGAAATTGTTATTGAGGTTAAAAGCTAGAGTCATTGCAAAAGGCTTCGTAAAAAAAAAGATTGATGTGGTAGACATTTTTATACCTTTGTCAAAGAAAATCAACTGTAATATTGCATCAAATGTTATTATCTCTTTGCCAGTCTATGCCATGTATGAAATCATTTGATTACACTTCAATTGAAATCAACACTGAACTCACAGCCCATTCCAAAACGAGTTCTTTCCATGAGGTCAGACATGAGAGAACAGAAAGGAATTCATCCCATAACGAGCTTGACACAAAGACATTTAAGTTGGCCTTGGTCCACGTTACAATCAATGTCTGTAGGGAAAACACATTATAATAGTACAGCACATAATGATAGAGAGAATATATGTACAGTGTAAAATGCATTTACTGAACGTAAACTCAAAGAATTAAATAAGCAAAGAAACAGTTTCATTTAATAGATGTTTCTTCTTACATATTGTCATATTCTGTACTGTAGGACATTCACATGATGAACAAATGATCAATGAATATAAAGACAACAGGAATTCCAAGCAAGCACCCTTTATTTACTACAATTTTCTTATTGATTTTTTTCTCTCTCCATTACTGCCTAAGATATCGTAGGTTAATTTTTGCATTCTGAACCATATTACTGTTACTGTAAACAATTTTTTTTTAATTAAAGAGACATGGTAAACATTTAATGTCATACTTTTCTTTGCCCCCAATAACTTGCAAAATTATTCAAACACATATTCAAAGTTAATTCTCAGATTTAACTCCTTAAATAGGTAATGTGTATATAAGGCAATTCAAAATTCAAATCTAAGTGATTGTGGCAGCCATTGAAGCTTTCTTAACACTGCTGGAAAATTAGGTTAGAAACATGTAGGACCCCTCGGCCAGAGCAATTCGTTTCTTTCAGAAGCTCTGAGGCAAAGACCATTAATGTAGGTGTCACTCAACAAGCTGGGAAAATAACAGCCTTTAAAGTTATTGTTCCCCACTTTGAACACCACATTGTAAAAATGATGTAAAAGGGTGTGGCCACTAAAGCTAAATTGTATGATAAAATAGTGAAAGAGCAAAGAAAACGTTCTTATTATGAAGGCAGCTTTAATACTTTCGTCAACAGAAGGCATCTTATCAGTATTACTTCACTCAGTCCTGGATCTTTATAGCTCTAATATGAATAAATTTGTATAACATGATTACAAAACAAGATGGGACCATCTTAATTCGCATTCAGAAAATAACCAGATTTCATAAATGTCAAATATCACACTGTCTTCGAAAGCAAATGCTTTTCTTAACTAAAAATTACCTGAAATATTGGTTGAGCCAGCCTTCCACCAAGCGTGCGGTATCGCTCAGCCGGAGGAGTTTTCTTGAGCACCCCAGATGTTACACACAACAAAACTTTCAACATTTGTTCCCTGATGTTTTGAAAGGAAAATAAATTTTGACATACAGTCAAATTTCACAATGCAACATGTACAAGTTACTTTAGTTTCCCCAAAAGGTCATTTTAACTAAGCTTCCCCCTCTTAATAAATAAGGTATTATCAGCAACAAATGCTGGCTATTGTACATGTTTTTGGTGAAACTCCATTTTGTTTGTGCGCTTCATGGAAAATTCCCTGGCCACCATATGTGATGATCTCAGGGTAAATTAGGAGGAAAAGTAAGATGAAAGATGAGTGACAAAGTAAAAAGAAAGAAGTAGGACCTTTCAGCAGTACCCACCAACTGCCCAAGTGGAAGTCTGTTATAAAGGATAAAATATTAATGACTGCAAAACAAAACAAAAACAGCCCTGAGAATAAAAAAGACTATGAATTAGGATATCATTGACAGATGTACTACTACTATTGCTAAATACAACTGTTGAAATTTTTGTTTCGGTGACATTTACCCCATCCACCACATGCAGTGATCTCAAGAGTGAATCAAGAAAAAACAGCAAAATGAAAGATAAGTGGAAGATTGAAAGGAAAGGAGCAGGACCTCCCAACAACTCCGAGCCAACCGCCCAAGCTAAATGCAAACAAGGCATAAACATGAACAGGAATAAAGATGAAACTAATACAAAGGAATAAGAAGAAATTTATCATACAACCAAGATTGTTTGCCATGAGTGTAATAGTTGACAAGAAGGTTTGTAAGTAGTTGTAGTGGTAGACATGATTCACAAGTGGTACATTTTCCAACTCAAGTCAAGATGTTGGCTGTTGGTTCTAAAGTCCGTTTCGTGAGTCTGATTTTCATAGATTTTTTGGAATTTCGGGTTTGAATCCTAGCGAAGCTAAGTCCTAATGTTCCTTGGGAAATACGCTTGCCATGAATTTTTCCACTCAACCCAGGTGAAAATTGTTACAAGCACTAACTTGGAAGTAAACATTCACGTTAGACTAGCGTCATCTATTCTGCTTCATGCTATAGAAAATAGGATCCGTTCCGGGTCTGTGGGCCATAATGACCGTAAAGAATTATTTTTGTAACCTCTATATCTTTGCTCGTAAAGAGTCTTTATCTGTATAATACTTTGTAGAAACTAGTAATGGTGTAATTACAATGGACAATATATTTATAGACATTTAAGTTACATGTCTGTGCACCAAATTACTGTACACTTCAAAGTTTAAAATAAACAACAACTTCCTCGCTAACACTGAAATCTCAGCTAAATCAAATTAAATTCTAGAGAACATTTTAGAAACATGACAGATTCTTTACCATGTTTGTTGATCCATTTCTACATTCATGACAACATGACGATAGATGTTGAGTACCCTCTTGCATAACTCAACCTTTAAAAAGAAATGGAAAAATACACGGTATCAGCAACCAATCGAGTTCATAAAATATTGTTTTTCTTCACATTCAAGAAACGCATCAACATTAATAGAGGGACCAAAAAGCAAATCGTCAGTGAAACTGTCTAAGCACACAAGTCTGCCTGACTACATTATTCAGGAGAAACAAAAAACACACTAAATCATCGAATAGGGTTGCAAACACTATGTTATGTTTTTGAGGATTACAATTTAATAGCTACTTTAGTTTTTAGAATGTAGTGAATGGATAAAAAATAATCAATTGTTTACTAAATGGACTTACATCGCTAGAGATGAACTTTTGAAAGATCTAAACACGTAGATCTAGATCCAACTCTACTCCTTGACTTACAAGGTTCGAGTTTCCAAAAGTAAATCTGCATTTAGATCATATACATTACTGATGCCTTTTTATTGGATCATGGCCTCCATTATTTATAAAAACATAAAAGAAACATGCATTCAATCATATGAAGAACAAACCTCATATCTCATATATTGTGGACTTGCGCGTTTTAGACAGTCTCACCATGAAATGTAATATACTTAATAAAAAATGTACATAAAGAAAATCTTACCTGATCTTGTAACCAGCTATCATCATCAACACCTAACAAGAATATATTGGCAGAGTTGATGACGAAAACCTGGAGGACTTTTTGTAAACCCAACCGCACCTCTGTGCCTTTCTCCTCCCCCTGTCAGCCAAATCCTGGACGGCTCCCAGGTACGACCTGCTGCGAATGTAGGTTGCTTGCCTCGATCCGTCCTCATCATCGGAGGGCACAACCGGCTGAGGGAGGGAAAGGGCACTTGTGGAAGGAGAATCCTATTTGAATTTAAGAAAACACGAATTTCAATTATTGCATTCGACACTTAAAACCACATATAAATAATTAAAATTTTTGAGTGGATTCATGCAAGTATTGAGTTTACAAAGCTCAGTTTATGCTAAGAAGCAGATAAGTATTTCAAAGAGTTTTTCAATTAAGAGACTACAAGATGAAAATATATTCTCAGTGCCTGTTGTGATGCTTTAAATTTTGCATTTCAAAGATGCATGAAATTATATGTAAAGGAGACAACAACAAGAAGAGAGGTGCTCAAACAAAATACAATGCACTGCAACACAGAACATAATAGATAAAAAATGAAAAGGCAAGGGTGAACATTGTAAAATAAATGCATTAAGGGATGAAGTGGAAAGCTTTGAAGACCAACAACAAAAAAAGAACTATTTTAGTTTTCATAAACTTCAACAGGAATTCTTTAACACTGATAAAGCAATTAACCAATAGAAAAAGCAATAACAGAAAGAAAACATCCAAAATGACTCTATCATCTCATCTACTGATGCATGCAGTAAAGAGGTAAAACATGCTTTCATTCTACTCACACTGACTATTGTTAATAGTTGAGGAACTGAAACTTTCAAGGAGTAATATACAACAATGACATTATAGAGAGATATGTTAAAAAACACTGAGTGTATCTTACATCCTGTTGGGTCTTATCGTCATGGATATAGACAGTCCCTCTTTCTCAGTTTAGGGCAGTGAAACCTAACATTTAGGTTTGGGCAACTATCTTTTCATGTGGCTTGAAAGTGAAGGGAAAACCTAAAGTTTTGTTTCATTGAAGTTTACCCTGTCCACCATATGCGGTGATGTCAGGATTTTTGTTGAGGAAATAGCAAGATGAAAGATAAGTAAAAGAGCAAGAGGAAAGTAGTAGGATCTACCAGCAACCTCCATCAATCGCCCACAGAAAACTTAAGGCAATTCACCCTTAAGCAACTGACATCCCATAAATTTTAGCTATCCCTCTTCCGTTCCTAATCCCCATTTCATTTCTTATATTGTAAGGTTTGTGTTTCCTGAAAATCATCAACAGAAATGCAAACTGGTTTCAAACTCTACAACTAAGCCAATGTACAATCATTTTTTTTATTCGCAACGTCAAACAGCCAGGGTGATAACATTTTAGGATGTGGGTTCCGGACATGTGAAAGAATTCCTATGATTACGCTCTTTGAGAAAGCCGTACTGAGTGGCAATCGTGTACCAAAAAAAGCTAACGACTGTGGTTGATAGTGACACGTTGACTGGTGGAAAAGACATACACATCAGTGGAAGACTAAAAGACAACAGATGAAAGGAGTTACGCTCTAGTTAAGCTTTAAGTGACAACATACATCAAACGAGCTTCGATCTTCCTCCACAATATCTGAGAGGGAGCCATGGTGATACACAGACTTCTCCTCACTCAGCCTCTTGGTTTCATGGTTTATTGTAGTTCCAGGATCAGCGTCAAATTCTCCTATCAGAGGCTCTTTCATGAACATTGGGCGTTCCTCTTTTTTATGCTGATTAAAGCACAAAGTTAGTAATACTTAAGACACATGCATTTAGTGGGGGGGGGGGGGGGGGGGGGTTTCAACACAAAATGAGGCAAAAACTTTTTTTCTTTTTTTTTAAAAAACTTTAAGAATATTTAACAGAAATGATCAAATAATATTTTGCAAATAAAAATGAAAACTATGTGAGAGTACTTTTATGCACAGTACTTTTGAGAATGCAATTTGGATTAAAATTTTGTATTAAGTAAATGAAGACCTAACTATAATAAGCAAACTCTTTAAAATTTCTGTGCAAGTTTTGTGATGATTGATCTAATTGACATAATAGAAGAACGGACTCAATATTTTCCTATAAACAAAACAAAAAAACTGTTACAAAAAAAACAAAAAATGATTAAATAAAAAGAGTCTTCATCCTTTATAATCACAAATCAGATTCTCTTTCAGTTTGTAACAGTAAGAAATCTTTCTTGTTGCAATAGCTTGCTCGAATGAATAATCTACTTATCCAAAATTGACAGAGATCAAATGCATGAGTTCATACATTAACAGGTCAACTGAAAATGCTAAAACATTCCTGGCCCATTAAATCACAATGATTACAGGCTTTTTGTCTTTTTGTCGCAGACTGTTGTTTCCCCATATTTGATATACAGATTTTTACAAATACATTCTTTATATAGTATGTGTGACATGCATATTTCTATAAAATCTCTTTTAAGAGAAAGAAGCATGACATGCCATTAAGACATTATGATTGAAAATTAAGATGGCTGATAAAGAGTCATGCATAAAATGGTAATTTAAAATAATTCAATAAATATAAATATGTATGCTGAGATGCACATTAAACTGAGAGATATTTGCATGCCACTAATTGTATGCTTTGAAAACTGCTAATTTAGATTTTGAAAAAAAACAGAACAATCGACTGTTTTCATCCATCTATGAAAATGATACTCTTCACCCCCTATTTATAAAAAATAAACTGAAAAACATTCATCACTTGGACTTCCGATATATCTACAAATAAAACAAGATTCTCAAAAGAAAGAAAACAAATGAATGAAGCAGCCCAAGACACGCATCAGGTAAAAAAACAACCCAGTCAAGACTGTGGTGGTACATGTATATATTGTTATTTTGAAATGAAGGAAATTGTTTTCTACAACTTAAGTGCTGATATGAACACTAAAAATACAAAACATCCAACATTTTCAGAAAAATGTAAAAAATGGATAAATTGAAAACTAATATACAAAAGCCGCCAATAAACTAACACAATCAAAGTTTTAAAATGGTTGAAAATAACCATTCAACAAAAGCTCGGACAGCAACGGAAAAAATAACTTAATAATTGTATTAAAATAAAAATTCTCCAAAAACTTTTCTTCCTATGCTTTGAAATAATTATAAATAAAAGACCATTACACATACTAATTTTTTTATTCACTTTGATGGGGAAAACAATGAAATTCTTTGAAACTTATAAGCATTGTAAACCAAAAATATAAATAAGTGGATATTCCATTGATTACATACCAAAACAAAACTGAACATGGACACAAGCCATATATTTTTTAATACAATTGTAACATAGTGTTCCCTCCATGTCATAATACCCCTCACTTAATAACTTTTTTTTTAAACACAACAAGAATAACGCAAATAAACAAATGAAAAGTCAAAGTTACTATAACATTTATGCGCTATTCTGTTTGGACTTCTTCAGAAATAAATGTAAGTAAAACAAAATTTCTGTCTGTCTTCCTTATACCATAAAAAATCTTTAACTAATTATCATTTTTACAAATAAAGGCTTCCATCACAAAATGCAATATAGACCAAAATTTGTAAAAATAAGTTGATGTCCCTGTGATTACTCATTTTGAAATCTTTACAGGTAAACACTTTTGTTTTTTCACAAAACGCATTGCATCTTGTTTATTTCAGCTTGACAATTCGATGTTACGTCACCAAACGTGATATACACCAGTAAATGTTATTCACAAAACGCGATACGTGCATTCTCAGCCACTCTGCAGATGACAAACATCTGGCCATGCCCACATCCCAGCTGTGCAAATTCTTTTCAATGGAGAACATTATCATTGATAGTTTTTTAATACTTCGAATCTTTGTTTTAGTTCTTTTCTTCTGCGTTTTTTATCACCCAAAACATCATGAACGTGTTTGATGATCGATAAGTTGTTGATTGTTTTCATTTTTTTTTTATTTATTTACCACTTCAGGGAGTGTTGCTTTCACATTTTCTGGACAAATCGCATTTTGTGAAGAATGCAGATGATGGATATGTCGCATTTTGTGACAAAAAGGGTGAAATTTAAGCTTTAATTCTGACAAAAGTACACATCTGATTTAAGCCATTATCCTCGTTAATCATCCTCTATGTTCGTGACACATTAAGATAACATTTGTTCATTTGACAAGTCATGAACATCAGTAGCACATTTTATTACTTTTGTTTTGAGACATTTGGATATATCGCATTTTGTGATGGGGCCCTTCAAATAATTTAAGCACACGATACATGGCTTATTCTTAATTTTTCATCTTCATAAACAATTTCATCCATAACACATTTCTATAAATAATGTTTGATATGGAAAAGAATTGAAAACTAAGATCCAAAAGCATTCAAACATACAACAAAACTGGTATAATACTCACCTGAAACCATTCCTTATACACACCAATCACTTTTCTGATTGCACTTGTGTGGCGAAATGACATCAAAAGAGCCTAATATAGAAATGGAAAAAAAGACTGATTGAATTCCCAATTGTCAATATCAGCACCTCTACCTAAGCGACTATATATCCAGAATCAGACATAAATCTAAATCATAACAAAAGATCAACAAAAAATAACTAACAGCAATCCTTACCTGTCTGAAGCATTCATGGAGGATATTTATATTTTCCCTTGTAGAATACAAGACGGATCGGACTATGTCATACTCAGTAATGCCCGTTTTGTCTCCATCTATGGATTCAGTCAGATCACCATTTGGGTTGGTTGAGTCAGAGGACAGAGTGCTCCCTTTGCTACCCTGTACAGGGGAACTAACCTCTCCATCCTCTTCAGACCTCTGATGATCAGTAGGAGCGTTTTCAGAATTTGGTGCTGTATCAGTGAGCACTGAGCAAGACAGACCCCTGAAGGTGAAAAATTATCAGTATTTAAAATCTACTATTAACACCATCACTACTATAATTAGCAAAATTACAAATAAATATCCAAACAAAACAAATAAAGCAAACAACCCATCCCCTCCCCCAATCAAACATTAAATACCAAATTATGAATAAATGACGAACAAAATGACTTCAATCAAACTAATCCATTCAAATTGAAATAAAATAAAGAATACACGAGCGACATCAACAAAAAAAAACTGATATGATTCAAAATTTTCTTAAGCTTACCTACAATCTAGAAAACCACCAAAAAAAAAGAACCTATTTTCAGAGTGAATGAGAACATCAACATAAACACAATTAACGTAACTTTTTTTACATACTGCAAATACTTAAATGTATGTTGAAGATACTATATCTTATTATATGAAAAAGAGAATAATAATTTCAAGCCATAGGTAACAAGGTTTACTTTACACTTAAGTATTTTGCATTTCATATTTTTCTATATGCATGTACAATGTAATTCCTGGAAGCTGCACTTCTTTCCTCACCACTACTTTATACACAATATACATAAATGAGTGTACATATTTTGGTTAACAACTCGTAAAGTCTATTCCTAAGAGCTACTATTCTTAATCTCACTTCTGTAAATCCTTATCAGGCTTGCGACTTGACATAGTGAAGTTGGACAGCCAAAAAATGAAGGAATCTCTACATTCTGACACATGTAACGGCTCGTCTTTTTTTGATTCATCATTTCCTTGCTTCTGGCCATTGGCATTTCTAGAGGAAACAGGTTGTTTATTTTGAAAACAAAAGGATGAAGAAATCTGTTAAGGGCAAAGTTGGTTATTTTTAGACAGGTGGCTATTCCTACAAAGTGATCTGAATTGCATGCACACATCCATAGGAAAGGTTTCAATTTACACATTTGATCTTTAAAACAGCCAAAGCATTTTTAAGTGCTTGTACACAAGACCCATGTTTTACATCTGCATGAAATCGGACAAGAGGCAAGATCCTCTTAACCTCTATAACTATGCGGTGGTTTTCCCCTAAAGAAGTTTAGATCCATTAACACTCAACTGGCACAGACTCAAATCTCCAATATCTGAGATAGGCATAATAATCTTGTTTGTTTGTCTCATTGAAATTTACCTTGTCCATCATATGCCGTGATCTCAGGGTGAATTAAGAGGAAACAGCAAGATGAAAGATAAATGAAAGAAGTAAAGGAAAGAAAAGGACCTACCAGGCAGTCATCGCCAACCGCCCGCACATATCAACCTCCTCGCCACATACACATATGATCAGATAAGATGTTTTGTTGTCTTTAGAAAGAAAATTCAATGGTGATACACCTTGCTAAAGAAACAGAGATGAGCAGTTTTATACCAGTAAAGCATCAATTTGTTGGTAATATGCACTTTTAGAATAAGTCAATTTTGCTACGTTGATAAGAAAGTTTTTTTATACAATATTACATGCCCTATTTTTTGTAGAATTACATGGTTCACAATAAACATTTTCTTACGCCCATTGTGTTATGTCTAAAAAATGATGGCTAACATGGGTTTTTTTTCTTATTTCAATACATGAAGTTTTCAATCAGGATGTCTGCAAAAGCAACAAGAAAAATGTTGACTTAATCAAAAGTATAAGGTATAAAATGAAGGAATGAGGGAGAAAGGATACACAGACAGGCAAGACAGAGAGAGCAAAAAGAAAAAAAGAAAAAAAGACACAGATATAAACAAATGAACTGATAATAATCTTTCACCTAGCACTGGGCTATAGATGTCCCTGCAGATAAAATCTGGTAAAAGCCAGTAGAGGTATTTAGCTTTGAATTTGGTGAAAAGAAAATCAAAGCTTTGTTCCCGCATTTCTTTGTTCATCCACTCAATCTGGACAACCTGTGATAAAAAAATAAAGAATATAAATATTACTTTTCTTTAATCCCTACTTTTGCTTCCAGTCTTGAAATATCTTTGCATATCGAAGTCGTTTTCTTCTTTACAAAATATTATTCTTGATGTGGAAAATCAAGATTTATTTAAATTTATCAACAAATTCATTTAAGATATAAATTAAGAAAAACAAATTTCTAATGACCTCCAAACAACCCTCACCTACAACAAAAAATTAACCCCTTAAATACTAAGAGACATAAGGAGTATAAAAGGAAAGAAATTTTACCTCTGGATACCATGTAGTTTAGTAAGTTGTCTAAAAAGAACTTGGTTATATTATCAGGCATCTTGTCTGCTTGACAGGGGAGAATTGCAGTTATCTCCCCCTGCTGCAATTATACCACCTATGTCTGATGATACAAAGGAAGAAAAAACAATATTAAGAACAGTAAATCCATAAGACTTGTCAATTTAAAAAAAATTAATCCTCAATTTGAATAGCAAGGTAAATGAGAATGTTCAAACGATACATAAAATATATTGATAGTAATATTCTAGCTAATAAAATCTTCTTCTTATGTACTACTGGCTATGTGAGAATGGGTCGTGCCATGTGTAAAAAAAAAAGAAGAAAGGAATTTAGAAAATCAACTATACCATCACAGGACGAGTTGTCTGTCATGAGGGACATGAGATCATGGTCTGTGTTGCCCAGGCCAGGAACCAAATTCAGAAAGATCTGATGACATTCTTCACTCGCATTTTCCTGCAGGGTTTGATACCACACCAAAAGAGACGGACTCCTTCGCGTCGAAGCTAGAGAGCAACCAAGAGTATTTGATTTACGGGCATAAAATTTTCTCAAAATAGAAATACAGTAGTGACCGCCTAAATGCCCGGTGCTTTGGAAGCAGACAAAACGGGGCATTTAGGCGAAAAACGTCAGGGGCAATAATTTGGGGGTACGCCTATTTCTGTGAAGTTGTTTCCCTAGTGACTTGTCAATTTCATCCAGGATTTAAAGCTCCTTTTGTAAATCATTTTCATTTTCAAGATGTAGATCTGTATGTAGCTGTGTATGATTCAAGTTGCTATGAGAAAAAAGACCTGATCCAGTGCTTCCTCATTAACTGGCATAACCCACACTACAATCATGTAACTTATTTAATCACGAGACCTATGACTTATGTAATTATGCAAATTTGGATGAGAAAAACTGGATAAAGAAAGGCATCATCCAACGGGATCAATGTGTGAATAAATTAACACGTATCTTTCAACTCCTTCAATTCATTTTAAGATTAAGACAACAGACAGACAAGGATAAAGATTCATAGCCAGATCTTTTGTTTTGGAAAAGTCATCAGCTGTACGAAAAAATTTAATGCGAGAAACAGGGACACCTGACACAATGAGGTGGTGAAGACGCGGATGGGTTGACCGTCTCTCACCACGAAAACCTTAAGTACATTCCATACGGCCAATGCCAGACAGGGGGTAATAAAACTGTTCACACTTTGTCCTTCGATCGCGATGAGCACCTGGTCTAAAGACGCCGGGTGATTGCATGCCACTTACAATATCAAGAAAGAGATGTGAGCCGAGTCCGGAAGACTGTTCAATTCTAATTGCCCGATGACAAATCAGTGATCTAATGGGACAAAGGATGTGTTGTACAGTGGGTGGAGTTATGAAGAGAAGATTGGTTAACGTTTAGTACATTAGGGCCTACAATGGATAGGTAATGAAGGGTGGTTGCAATGCATGGCACATTGTTGACGGGCATAAGCCCTATTAGATTAGCAATCGGATTACATGTTTGATAAAGAAAAACAGAATATTTAATCAATTGCGGACGTATTTTACAATACTTTGGAGAAAAAGATACCTACAGTTGCCGTTGGGACCGGATATTTAGGCGAAAATCTTGGTTTTGAAACGGGCATTTAGAGGGGCAATTTAGAAAAAATTGGGTTTCACCGAGATTGCAGGCATTTAGGCGGTCACTACTGTACAACTAATGCATCATAGAATAAGCTTTGACCATCAAAACAAACAATTCTTAAAAAGAAACAATTATAAAATAAAAATGTGAAGAAAAAAACATAAACAAACTGAAATTACTAGCAAAAAAGCCAGAGAGAATATCATTGAACAAAAGATTTTAAAAAGTAACTATCTGATTGAACTAACTTTTAAAAAATGAAAGCTATGACAGATTGGCAATTCTTCAAACCCCTTTCAGAAATATAACCGATGTATTGGGGCTTAAGTTTTTGCTATCGTTTTAAGTGTATTTATTTACATTGGCAGAACTAATATAAAGCTTCACTGGATTTTTTTTTTTAATGAACTTTTTTAATGCTTTCTATTGCTTGTTTCCGATGTAGGCTAGTTGTGATATCTATGAAGATTTAGTGTCTAAAATAGGATTATATGTGTTTCACACAAACAAAGACATGCTTTAGAATTTTCAATCAGTTTTTAGACACATTCTTCATGTGTTGTCTGTACTATGACATATCACTGTAACGCACTCAGAGGTTGATGTAGTGTTTATGATGAGCGCTATAAAAATGTATTTTATTATTATTATTATTATAAAAACTGAATGTTTTGCAACTAAACAAACTATCTGGAGAAAAGAAGAAACTGAGGATAACAATACTGGAAAAAAAAGAGAATTATCAGAGTACAGGGATTAAGACATTGTGGACTTTTTTTTTTTACACTTATTTCATTGTCATTTTCACCATGAACATTTTCCTATAATGAAGTTTTTGGCATGTCCTTAACTATGATGCTTCACTATAAGAAAGGACTCTAAACAGCCTATAGTTATTGAGCTATATTTTATCAAATACTGATATTACCTGATTTTCAAGCTAGGCACTAAAATTAATGCTGTCTAGATTTTTGTTTATTTTATCAAAATTTACCCTATCCAGCATATGCGGTGATCTCAGGGTGATAATAGAAGAAACAGCAAGATGAGAATTCAGTAAAAGAGTGAAAGACAAGAAGTAAGACTGACCAGGAGCAACCACCAACCATACATGTACTGTCCAGAAGCCATGATTAATCCCTTCCACTAAAAAAGGTGTAAAAAACCTTGACTCTTGAAAAACAGGAGGAATCACAATCATAAATAATTCATTAGTCAAATATCTACTCATTGAATATATCTGAAAGCATTGTAAATATGTCAGAATCGTGACAAAAAATCACAGATAATAGAACAGATGACAACCTGATTCAGGGCAAAGGAAATCAAATAATAATAATGTGAATGTTATGTAAAATTTACCTGCAAGCTATTTCCAGGGTGTAACAGTTTCTTGATAATACGCCCTAAGAAAATAAAAAGTAAAAAGTAAATACCCTTTTTAAAAAAAAGTATCAAAGCATCACTGCTGTAAAAAATGTATGACTCCTGTGCTATTTCTTTTTTTATTTTCACTGTGTAAAATATAATTATTAATCAATATGACATTACACTTAACCGCCCGATATTGAAAGCTGACAAAAATATTTTTTTAGCGACAATCCTATTTTTACTACAACCAACAAACACTATGAGGAAAATATTTAAATCAGATCCCCTTACATTTATCAAAACCTTGTTTTATACAAAAGAAAATTTAGACCCGTGTAATATATAATGTTGTATATCCAGAGTACTGGACTCTTAAAAAAAATACAGGAGGAAACAAACAAAAAAAAAAGCTTCATACTAATGTTAAAAGCTCAAAGTACAAAATTATATATTCCTTCAATTTACTCCAATAGCAGAGAGAATTTCCACATACCGATGCTGTGAAACATCCATCTTTGTGTACAATTTCAGGAAGAAGAAATAAGATTTTCTGAAAAGAGAGAGTATAAAAACAGAGAATCAGTAAACATAAAAAACAAAACTCAAAACTAATACAGATCTAAATCATTTTTAGTTTTGTTCCCCTCATATTGTAAATACTCTAGAGATTTAAAGGACCAAAGGTAAGTTTCTTTAAGTTTTCCATTAATAAAATAGAAGGTGATATCACAGATTTATTCCAGTGATTCACAAAACATTTGTAGAAAGTGATGCAAGATCATAGAGTTAAGGTTCTAAGAATGCACTTTACTAACCTGAAAGATGAAGATGATTCCTTCAAGTTCTTCCCTGTGTGCGCCTTGTTGGCTGAAAGATTCAAACAATAAATAGGAGTTGATTTCACATCATTTTTATTTGGAGAATAGACATTACATTCAAATACAGATAGCTGGAATATGTACATAATAAGCTAAAGTAGATTGATACATATATACATACACACACACATGCTTATACACATACATACATATACACGTACACACACATACATAAATACACATACACACATACATACAAAAAGAAAATCAAATTTTTATTTCATTGAAATAAGGAAGATGTAAAGACAAGCTAAAGAGTGAAAGGAAGGAAGTAGGCCCTACCAGAGGCACCCGTCAACTCGTCATGCGCTTCCTAACTATTTCACAACCACATCTAAATTAAGATTACTAGCAAAGATCGAAATCGAAATTTGCATCTAATTAAAGGATGTTAATAAATCTAGATTTACATATCTAAATCTCAATCTGGTTGGCATTCTTATAAATCTAGATCTACATTCATAGATCTATGTTTTGGACAGGTTTATCTCTAATACTGTTCAAGAAGTCACTATCCATATTTTTAAAAGTTAACACTGTTAAGGCTCATGCAGCCAAGACTTATCCCAGTTTCTCTAATATGAATGGGACAGATGATGATACATCACCTCCTGGACAAGATGCTAGACAAGAAAAAATGCCTTCTTTGGACACTCAAGATTTATCATCATTATTATTAGTCTGTCATAGGTTTTACTTCACAGCTGACTCTGGTCCCCATTTGTATCTGGGCATATGGGAAATGCATAATAAATGTTTTTTCCCAGAGGAATATAACATTGGACCAAGCATTGCCAGAATTCAAACCGATGATATAGTCCCAAGTCCAGCAGCCAAAACAGTTAGCTACAGACACCACCTCTTTGCAAATAGCTGCTCATCGAATTCGGTATCAACACTCAGGTGCAGTGTTAGATTCTTGGCAGTAATGATGCAATTATCTTTTCACTTAAGCATTCGTTGACCCAACTTTCATATAATTTACAAACATTTTAGCAGCATTATTTCAACGAAAATCTGCAAATTTATACAAAAAATCAGCACCACCGTTATTTTCCAATCAGGAGAAGATATATTTATAAAATTCATTCAAGACCCATAGCCAGAGCTTATCCTGGTTTCTATAGCATAACATGAAATGGGTATTGATACGTCATTTTCTGGACAAGATGCCAGTCTGTCGCAGGTGTCACTCTCCAGCATATGCTAATCCACATTTGCATCAAGGCAGAGAGGAAAAGTACATGATGAATGTCTCCCAATGAGTACAACCTCAAACCTGGCTTTGCTGAGATTCAAACCCAAGACTTTGCAATCCCAAGTTGGGCAACATAACTACTAGTCAACGAGTGCCAAAGATTTGACAAAATATTGATCACTTAATATTTGTGAATGACAGGTGGTAGACAAATGTGACTGATCGAAAGGCAAGAAACATAAAAAAACATCATATTTATTAAGACACAATTTCAAACCAAATAAGTGTACAAAAACAGCTTCTTCAGTTGTCATACCTCTTTGTTTCAAATCAGCTTCAACAGTTCCAAAGTTATCATAAAAGATATAGTAAATGTGAGAGTAATTTTCTTGGAAAAATTTCTTGGCATCCAGAGTATCATAATTATCTGTAGAAAAAAATATTGATGACTTCATGTCTAGCTTTCACTTTGATTTATTTTTTCTTTCAAATATCAGAATAAAAAAGAAGCAATATGTAATGATAAAAGAGAGACCTTAGAGAGAGAGAGAGAGAGAGAGAGAGAGAGAGAGAGAGAGAGAGAGAGAGAGAGAGAGAGAGAGAGAGAGAGAGAGAGAGAGAGAGAGAGAGAGAGAGAGAGAGAGAGAGAGAGAGAGAGAGAGAGAGAGAGAGAGAGAGAGAGAGAGAGAGAGAGAGAGAGAGAGAGAGAGAGAGAGAGAGAGAGAGAGAGAGAGAGAGAGAGAGAGAGAGAGAGAGAGAGAGAGAGAGAGAGAGAGAGAGAGAGAGAGAGAGAGAGAGAGAGAGAGAGAGAGAGAGAGAGAGAGAGAGAGAGAGAGAGAGAGAGAGAGAGAGAGAGAGAGAGAGAGAGAGAGAGAGAGAAGAGAGAGAGAGAGAGAGAGAGAGAGAGAGAGAGAGAGAGAGAGAGAGAGAGAGAGCTGAGAGGGGGGGGGGGAGGTGCATATATATAATCAATGTGGAGAAGTCAAAGAAAAAGAGATGACAAGAGAATATCAGATTTATATCTAGAAAAACACAGTGAGAGCTAGATTTAATCGAGAAACAGAGAGAGAGCAAGAGAGCAGAGAGAGAGAGTGAGTGAGTGGATGAGAGAGAGAGAGAGAGAGAGAGAGAGAGAGAGAGAGAGAGAGAGAGAGAGAGAGAGAGAGAGAGAGAGAGAGAGAGAGAGTGAGTGGATGAGAGAGAGAGAGAGAGAGAGAGAGAGAGAGAGAGAGAGAGAGAGAGAGAGAGAGAGAGAGAGAGAGAGAGAGAGAGAGAGAGAGAGAGAGAGAGAGAGAGAGAGAGAGAGAGAGAGAGAGAGAGAGAGAGAGAGAGAGAGAGAGAGAGAGAGAGAGAGAGAGAGAGAGAGAGAGAGAGAGAGAGAGAGAGAGAGAGAGAGAGAGAGAGAGAGAGAGAGAGAGAGAGAGAGAGAGAGAGAGAGAGAGAGAGAGAGAGAGAGAGAGAGAGAGAGAGAGAGAGAGAGAGAGAGAGAGAGAGAGAGAGAGAGAGAGAGAAATGGGGGAGAGAGAGAGAGAGAGAGAGAGAGAGAGAGAGAGAGAGAGAGAGAGAGAGAGAGAGAGAGAGAGAGAGAGAAATGGGGAAGAAGGTGCTTATTATGGAAAGGTGCTTATTATGGAATGGTGCTTATTATGGAACGGAGAATTCAAAACATTTTACATTTATTTTTAAAACATTATTTCACAGCTATGCAGTACTATGGAAATATGATTTATAACCTTAATGAGTTGCAAGAAAGCTTACAAAAACGCTCCATGTATAAGCAACCAAAAGTAACCCCCTTTCAACAATGTCTCGAAAAGCCAGTATGGTTGGCCTTAGTCCCATGTCACACTGTCCTTTGTCAATGTCAACAAAATAGATCTATATCCGATGTCTCAGTCTTTCATAACAGTCTGCTATCTCAGTATCTCACCAGGATTGGCAGTTTGGGACCAAAATGTTGAATTTCTGTTCTTTGCACATTCGTGTAGAACGATTATTTATCAACAAGCTTACGGTAAAAAATGTCCATATGACGTTTTTTCTTTCTTTTCCAAATATTTTTTAAGGCGAAGGAAGTTAACTATCTATTAATATATCAATCTATCAGTATATCTCTATCAAAACTTTGACGTAAATTACCCTAACACTGACTGAGAAGATTGGCACTGAAAATCCCTCTAGTGACGGCTCTTCGTCAATGTTAATAGAATGACGTCATTTTTTTAATATCTTGTAAACTTTTTGAGAAAAAACATTTTTTGTAATAAAATGCCATTTTTTAGTATAAACGACAAATATGCTATTTTCAAAAATTCATTAAAAAAAAAAAAAAAGTATCAAAAAATCTATAAAAACCTAACGTGATTCTTTAGATATTGAATGAAAAAAAAACGATCTGCACAGCTTTTGAGTGATTTTATTCAAAACTAAGAGGAGATAGATTTTTTTAATTGGGTCAAAATCCAAGATGGCAGCAGTTTCCTTGGAAACCAAGGCCGCTACAAACTTTTCAATGATATAGGATGACTATATTTTGACAGTTACTCTATATGATACTTAAATTAAAAAACATAACTCAGAAACAAATAAAAATCACTTCAGGAGGCATCCCCATCCCCCTTAAACTTGACACATAAGCTCCCCCCCCCATCCGAGGCAAGTGTAGGTCGCCGGAGAAACACATTATAGCATAGGTTCTATTTTATCGCCACATCTAAATTTTGTCTTGCCGACAGTGAAACCAGTGACAAAGAAAGAAGATGGTCACTGTGTGAGGCTCTAGGCTCGACTCAGTAGTTATCTGTGGATTATTGTGTCCCAAAAATTATTTCTGTCCATTGTAATGTGCTAGAACAATATGTAAAAATGGCTTGATAAGTGTTATCTTTACTTTATATTGAATTAAAGTCACCAGCGAAACGAATCAGTACCCCGATCATGGAAGTTCTACCTTCAAAATAAAGCACTTTATTATGTCCCTTCAATGTGCCCTACAGAACTTCAATCCTCCCACAATGTTAGCACTGATGGTATTTCATTATTTTGATTTACCATAAATGGCTTTTGATGAAAATATGTTTAGTGGAAAATGTTGATTCAATGGAGCAAAAATGCATGCCTAGCACCTAAGAGAGAATAGCCGTGAGTAGGACAGTATCAGTCAACTCAAATAAGCTACGCCAAGTTTAGTGCTTTTTAATACATATATCTAGATCTAAAAATAAAAGAAACAGAAAAATGCCTTCTTCTTGTTGTGAGTTTTGTAGGTTGTCCCTTGGTCAGACTCAAGCCTCCTCCTCAAAACATTTAAATATGTTACAACTGTATATTGCATTTATGTCTGTCATCTTTAAAAAAAAATAAACAAAGCTACGTCTACCTTACATACGATAAAGGGGACAAAAGAATGTGAGTGATGTAAATGTGGAAACTACACAAAAATCTCTTTTCCTACCCAAAACAAGACGGAGATGCTTCAGTCGAGTCACAGTGTCTTTTTTCGTGTCTGCGACCTTCTGGGCCGATTTCTTGATGTCGCCATGACCGGCTGTTTTCCTGAACAAGGCCAGTGTCGCAGACATTTGGTTATTTCAAATGTGCACTTCGTTGTTCCAGCATTTTGGCACTAAGACACCTCAATCTTCTAAGTGTAGAAGAATCCTATCATTCACGAAGATGAATGGCGGAGAGAGCAATGCGCATGCCCTGTACCTATTTCCGTGTTTGGCAGAAGATTGTAAACACAGACAAACTGAGGAGCTAAAAATAGCCCGGGACACCGCCCTCCATGCCTCCGCCTCCTCCAAGTTCAGTGTGAACCACAGAATAGAAATTATCTATATTCTGTGATGTGAACTGTCTCACACAAAGCATACACAATAAATTAAATCTACTGTATGCACAATGCATTATTTAAAAATGTAATTTTTTCTATTCTTGTTTTTTGTTTTTGAAAAATAATGCCCTTTGTGTTTTTACAACAACAATGCTGTTGTCAAAGTTTTCAGCCTAGACCTGGATTTATGTCGATTTTTGGCTGTTATATTTTTGTGGGGGTTGTTTATTTGTTCTTTTGTATTATTTGTTGAGTTTATTTTTCTATTCATTTCCTTTCATTGCATTTATTAAATCGTTGATGGGTTTGTCGGTTTCAAAATTACTGTTCATGGTGATAAATGCTGTATAATCAAGTTAAAAATTGTAAAATAAATACCGAACGTAATTTTACAGTTTAAAAAAGTTCATAATTATTTCTTTTGTGTTTTTAATTTAACATAAATTGTAAATTGTATGTGTACTTCTATGATTTAATTTTCACTGTTGATAATCCTGTATTAATGAGTAATGCCATTACAATCAAACTTGTTGTTTTTGACATAAACTAACGGTTGCGTGTCTTTTTAATCATGTAACCATACCCGTATTTATTAGGAATCCTTGAATTTGGTAATCACCTGCTTAAACATAATATACAGCTTTTTTTATTGATACTGAACTTGTTTTCATTGAGATCTTCCTTTTCAAGTTTAGCTTGCTCCTTTTGATTTACCGGCTGTTGCCTTTTTTTTAGGCTTGGGGTGGATGAAAAATCCATTCATTTGTTTGTTCGTATGCAACGCGTGTACATTTGTTTATCAATCTATACACAGTGAAGAAGAAGAAGAAAAAGAAGGAAGAAGAAGAAGAAGAAGAAGAAGAAGAAGAAGAAGAAGAAGAAGAAGAAGAAGAAGAAGAAGAAGAAGAAGAAGAAGAAGAAGAAGAAGAAGAAGAAGAAGAAGAAGAAGAAGAAGAAAACCAGAAAGCTATATGGAAAGCGAATGGCACGGATGTGAAGGGGATACAGGATAAAAACAATTGAGAAACGTACTGAATATATTCTCTTTAGCGCGTGCTTGTGTGTGCGTGTTGGCGCTTCGGACAAACGGGATACGATGTATGTGACACGACAGGAACGGAAGAGAGGAATGGAGGAAGGGGCGAAAGAGAGAGAGAGAGAGAGAGAGAGAGAGAGAGAGAGAGAGAGAGAGAGAGAGAGAGAG